>CAXHSM010001670.1:0-35000 GCA_964019185.1 Maratus speculifer
TTGAAATTTGAACCTTCCCACCCCCATTGAACACAGCTCAGTTAGCGCTACTTAACCACTCTCAACGATTCAGATTTTCATGACAAAATTTAAGTTTATGTTTAAGCTTCAAAAAAATTTAATGAGATGCAAAAAATAACGGTAAAAAATAATTGTTCATTACTTGAAAGTCTAAAGCGCCCTCTATCGACATTTTTTAAATTTATGTTTATAATTTATTTTCAAGACAATACTAACATAAAGAATAGTTTTAGTGAAAACCGCAAATCAATTGACCAATTATTCTGTTTTTTATAATCATTTGAAATTTGAACCTATCCACTCCCATTGAAAACAGTTCAGTTTGCGCTACTTAACCACAGATTTTGAGCTCAAAATTTAAGTTTATGTCTAAACTTCTATAAAAATTTAAAGAGATGCACAAAATAACGGTAAAAAATAGTTGTTCGTTACTCCAAAGTCTAAAGCGCCCTCTATCGGCATTTTTTGAAATTTATCTTTATAATTTATTTTCAAGACAATACTGACATAAAGAATAGTTTTAGTGAAAACCGCAAACGAATCGACCAATTTTTCCGTTTTTTATAATCTTTTCAAATTTCGGACCCTAAACTTTGATGGCGCCTATCTCCTTCGGAAGACGTTTGGGACCCTTAGTTCCCCATTTAATATTATTTGTCTTAATGTGTACTATCACCCCTTAAAGTTTTGCCCAGTAGTTTAGATACACCCTGTATATATTAGCAAGAGATGAATTTGGTGCAAATAAGTATATCGGTAAAGTTCAATTCGTTGTTACATTTTCAATAAATTGTGTGAAAACAGGACTTTATATAAGGAGTAGGTGTAATTTCAGTTACAGTTCTTGGAAAATTAATAAGTTGATATCTGCTATTTTTAAAAGTAATGCTGGAAAGATCTAAACAATATTTACGAAAAAGAATTACAATCTAATATTTGCTCTAATGTGGTGAAAATTTGAAATAGTTTGGAAATATGAAACGTCTAGAAAAAATTAAAGTTTGTATTACTAATGTATACTCTGCATCAGTGTTCTCGCTGTCGCTCGCCAATGCGCCAAATTGCGACTAAATTCTTCATTTGGCGAGTAAACAAGCGATTAGATTCGCCAAATTGCTAGTGCTCAATTTTTGCTTTTTCATTTTAGTTTTTCATACATATGCATATATATTTAATGTATACATATTTTATATTTGTAGCGGATAGTTGAAATTAGATTAATAACAATCGCTGTCACAGTTATAAAAATTTGGGTTATTTTAGAGCATATTGAAAAAAAAAAGAAATATATTAAAGAATTAAAAGCTTTTTTTGTGCTACACGGCGAATCTATTTTGCTAATACTTTTCTCATTTGGCGAATGTTTTTCATCTTTAATTAGCCAAATTACTAACGTTGGTCAAATGTCAGCGAGAACACTGCTCTGCATCATTAAAAAATTGTAAGGATAGAATTCATATTTTAAACAACATGATTAGTGATAATTCAGAAATTTGTGAAGTGTAAGGTGAACATGATAATTTGATGAATAAATGCGCTGAATAACTGAGGCTACTTTCAATGTGTCAAATGATTGTAGCATTTGCAGTATGTGATTCTGAGGAATGTACAGGGGGGGTTCAAATTAAAGTATCCCTGTTTGGGACGCTCTAGTGAGAGAAGCAATAGAAGTAACGTCCTCATATTTAGAGGATATACCTATCAAATCATGGGAAACTAATTGGTGCAAAAAATTAGTTCAAACAAAGAACGATCACCTACAAAGGCGGATCACCTAGTTTATATACAATATGATTTTCTTCTTTTTCCCCCTTACCTTTTTTGCTTAAGCATACATTAAAATTTATATTAGTATTTAAATTTAATTGCTTACGTAATTTATTTTCTTACTAAACTTTTTTAGACAATGTTAACAAGAAAATGCTTATATAAGCTTTTCCAGTGACGTTATTAGCGAAGAAACTCGCAAGCTAATGATAACCCAATGGCAGTTATGTTGTTGTGCAGTCAAATATATTCAATTTAAATTATTTATTTACATAATCTGATTTTACTTATCTTTTATTAAAATGTATTAAATCCCTCCAAAACTGGTAGGGAATATACAGCTTGTCTATTTAAAAGAAATACGTAATTCATTTTCTCCCAAGTATTTTACTTTTGAAAACTATTGTTAGAAAAAGTAAATATTTCCAACCTCTCACTCTCTGAGAAATATAGATGAAAAAGAAAACCCTAAATAAACATTTATCTAATTTATTTTTCTTAGAATAACAAAACAGAATAGAACTGGTGAAATTTTTACAGATAAAACTTATAAAAATTGTGCTCACAGCTGCGACTGTTAAAATATTAGAAAACAGAAAATGATAAAATTAATAATGAAGATATGTTAATAATGTTTTATTTATCGTTTGATTTAAAAAAAATTCACTGACACTGATTTAGAGAAATAATAATAAACAAATATTTAAATAAATGAATTCTGCATACTTGGCGAACAGCGCGTATTATTTTACATACCATTGGTTTGACCGTTTGTTAGTTTAAGCAAATGAGGTTTTAATTCTAAGGATTAAAGTTCTCCTGTGAAAATTCGTTAAAGTTTTGCAAGAATAGAAGAAAAGAAAATGTTTTTATTGCGTCGTATAGTTATTTAATTACTATATATATATATATAATACATTTATAAGGTATTTGTACCCTATATAGACAGGGCTCTGAATATGGACACCCCTAATATTTTTAAAGGTAATAATTTTGATCGAGAGATGGCTCAACATTTTCGCGAAGAAAAGCAGTTGAAAGAATAATTAAGGCTGGAGAGTGTAAAAAAGCGCGCTGTTCGCCATTTAGGTGGAAATTTGTTGTTTCGAGATGTGCTGATCTTAATTACTTATAAGCTTAAATTCTTATTAGATATATTAAAATTACATTAATTGTTAAAAAGTGGAGTATTTTAGAAAGATAATAAAACATATTTTCGATTGCTATTGCATATTTTGCTTAAAAATATTTTCCTTATTCATTTGTTACAAGATTTAGTAAAACTACGTCCGGTTCCCAATATGGACAGCTTATGTCCCCATCGACTGCAACTGTAAGAAAGAAGAAAATTCAAAGTTGCCAAGGAATAAATTAAAAAAGGCATCAAAGTGGTAAAATCTTTGTTCAACAAGATGCCATTTCAACAATACCCCAAAACCTTCCTCCAAAAATCCCTTGCAGAAAAATAAAAAGAAGCCCCCCCTCCAGTAGGATATCTGTTGGCGAAATCGTAGGTATCAATGGTATGACTTCCTCAAGAAAGGAGAGCTGGTACTGCTTCTTTTGCAGTATTGATGCTTTTTCAAACATGCGACCATGCATCACATGTGGTAGATATGTTTATGAGGATTATGTGGGACTTACTGTACATGGTGAAAAAGTTTCTGTTTGTCCATACTGTGAGGACTGAGTAATAACAGATGCAATAAAGCTAAGCAAAACCAACAATATTATTTCATAATATTTACAAGTAACTAAGGGGCTTTGCATGGGTCTTCGAAGGGTAAAAACCGAGAATGCCCACCCCCCCCCTTTCTAAAATGCATGTTCTGAAGATATTTACTGTCCCCCCCTCCTCCTCGGAATACTTTAAGATAAATTTTTTTTTTATTCCCTCTCCTCTAAAATCCCTTGGAAAAGTGGCTTTTCCATATGCACTGTGTAGAAAGTCAATAAGGAAACACCTGTCCATAATAGGGACAGGTAGTTCCTTATATGGACACTTGTAAATATTTTTTTGTTTTTATCATTTAAATTAAACCAGAATAATTACAAGGTCGCTAATTTTAATAATGATAGTCAATAGTCCAAGGATAGTGGTCACATACAGGGTTGTTATAATTAAAGTTCGCCTATTCAGAAGGCTCTGGAGCCAGTTCTATTGCTCCAAACGAAACAAAATTTCACTAGTACATAGTTGAAGAGATGCGCTCTGCAAAAAAAAATTAGTTTTTCGATAAAAAATTAGTAAATTTTTTGTCACTAGGTGGCGCTGCGCCAATATATAAGGTGATGTTTGCGGATTCATTATATCAATATCTGCCAATCCAGACGAAACACGCAAATTTAAAAGTTTCAACAAACTTCGACGAACTGCGAATTGTTATAATTAAGTTCACCTAATCAGACAGCTCTAGAGCCTGACCTATGACTCCAAACAATACAGGAAAATGAATATCATTTCATGTGATGTAATCTACATTAACAAAATTAAAACATGTCGCTAGGCAGTAAGGAAATAACGAAGAATAACATAATGCATGCTCAATGAATCCTCTGCCATTTTTAATGATGCATTCCATTCTCAAAATTGTGCTTTCTAGAGCATTGCGTAAACTGTCCTGTAAGATTGGGCGAATGTGAAGTCTAATACTGTCTTTCAGATCAGAGATTGTCTGACATCTGTCTTTAGATACAGAATCTTTCAAAAATCCCCAGAAAATAAAGGAAACTGCAAATATTGGCTTAAATGTTGGCCCAGCGCCACCTACTGACAAAAATTTTAACTATTTTTTTTTCGATTTTCGCAGAGCGCATGTCTTCAACTACGTACTAGTGAAATTCTGATTTGTTTGGAGCTATAGAACCGGCTCTAGAGCCTTCTGAATAGGCGAACTTTAAATATAACAACCCTGTATTTTTGGTGTCCTATGACTTGTATATGGGGGTGAAAAAAATACATTTTTCTTAAGGTGTCCATATTGGGTACAGGTACCTTATAATAACTTTGAATCACATTTTATCTTACAATTTCATATTATTTACCAAATTATCCAAAATTAATAATGGCGATTTTATGCAATACTATTCTACATTAATATCAATAAAATATTAATGACAGAATTTAAAATTCAAAGATAACAAAAGATCTTAAATTTACATTTTGCAATAAAAGAATTTAAAATTATAGAAATGATGTAAAATGTAATATACTGGAATGATACAAAAAATAACATTGTATAAAATATAATTAAAAAAATGCAGGATAAAATACGCGCAAGCAGTTATACTTTCTATGTATTTTCAACCAATCAAAGTTATTTTATAAAACCAACATGTGCTTTTAAATTAAAGTATCATATGCAAAAATAGAAAGAAAAAAATATCTATACTATTAAAATATGTGCGCATAAATATGTAACCTCAAAAACTCGGAAACCATAGCGCGCAGGACTACGAAATTTGGCACACAGGTTGCTGGTTGGGGGTCCATGAACGATTTGGGTCAAAAATTCAAATATTTTAAATAGATTTTTTTATATATTTTTTTAACGAATTTTTCCCTTTCTGATGATTTGGAAAATGTCTGTTGTTATCGGAAAAGACTATTCTTGATATATATTCGAGACTTATCTGACGTACTTCTGTTGCCACAATGGCAAAAAAGTATTAAAAGCTAAATAATAATAATAATAATAATAATAACAACTAAAAAACAAATTGAGATACAGCTTTCAAACAAATTGAATTTAAAAGTATATTTTTTTCCCATATACGCATGTAAAATTTGAAAATGCGCGATGTTTAGAAGTTTAAAATTTTCAGTACAGAAAATTGTAAAACTGAAATTTCATTTAAAATTTGTTTATTGTTGGTTCAGGAATATTAATGTTTAATCCATGGCGTACGTCATATAAGACTCTGTTGTTACGCAAGCCACGCATCATAAAAATGATGTTTTTTTTTTTTAATATTTTTTAATATAGAATTTAGTTGTCTTAAATTTTAGTCTTTGAAAAAAAAAAAAAAAAAAAAAAAAAAAAAAAAAAACTTTTACCGTATTAAAATCTGTGCGCGTATCTATGTAACCTCAAAAACTCGGAATTAACCGAGTGCAAAGTTACAAAATTTGGAACACAGGTTATTGGTAAGGGCCCATGATTGATTGAGCAAAAAAAAACGAAAATTTTAAATAGATTTTATTTAAATATTTTGACGAATTTTTGTTTATGTTCAACCCGAAATCGCGCATGTTCTAACCAGCTCGAAATGTTTACTGCAATATTGTCAGATTTACATATTACATATGCCACGCTGCAATACTAAGAAGTTGTATGCGATAATTCTTCTACCTCACATGCAAATAATTAGCAATTACTTAATTTTGCTTAATTGTCACCTTTTTTCATAAAAATAAAGAAAAACATTGTATCAAATGTTCCATACCTAATAAGAAGCGCTGTATTAGAGCGCCATCTGTGAAAAAGAAGAACCGTGTGGGTTCGAGAATATAGAACAGAGTTGTGTTTTGGTTTTGTGAAAAGTGGCGATATGAGATCGCATTATAAGTTTTGAGTTTATGTCGTGAAATAAATAATATTTTTGTGTGTGACAGTCCACTAAATGAGTGAGTTTTGTGATTTCTTCAAGCTATCGTCGACATCTGATCCGTCGAGCCGGAGAAATAATTTCGCAATAATTGGAATCTTTCTTTCTTTGGAATAAAAAAGAGATGTTTTATGGAACACCTGCAGCATTTGAAACAAATTAAGTAAGAGCATGAGTTTTTGTTGGTTCATTTATCCCCGTAATATAGTAGTTTTTTATTTGTTATATATTTTATTGTTTTATTTTGAGTTAAAGTGTTAATTGTTTTGGGTTTTATAAATTTGTTCTTAAAATGTTCAAAGACGCGCGTAAGTCAGATTTACTAATAGCTGCAACCGAATTAGGGGAAAAAGTAAGCGATAAAGCCACGAAAGCAGAGTTAATTAATATTATAAAAAATACAGAGAAATTTAAAAGTGACTCTGAATTTGTATCTAATTTAATAGACGGTATAATTGAGGAATGTAAAGAAGAATTTGAGCGGCTCGAGAAAAGTAAACAATTAGAATTGCAATTAGAGCAAATTAAATTGGAAAGAGCTAAAGCCGAATTAGAATTATCTCGCATGCAAACAAATTCTAAAACTAATGACAGCGATTCAGAAAGTAAAATTGATTCTCTGGACTCTTTAATAAAAAGTATAAAAACTCTAACAATTAGAATTCCGAGTCGCCTAGAAGGTTGGGGTCTTTTTTTTGCTTCTTTGGAAAGATCATTTATAACAAAAAATGTACCCGATAAATTTAAAGCTGAGATTCTTTTGAATTTATTAGGGGAGAAAGCTTCAAATGTAATTTCTTACATAAGCGATAATGAGTTGGGTGATTATGATAAAGTAAAGAGAATTATTCTTAGAGAATTTGAACCAACACCCCAATGTTGTCTTGAGCAATTCAGAAAAACTGTTAGGCAGTCGAATGAAACACATATGCAGTTTGCATCACGTTTAATAACTAGCTTTGATTATTATTTAAAATTGAGAGACGTGTCCGATTTTGAGAAACTGAAACAATTAATTGTATCAGACAAATTATTTCAATGTTTAGATAAAGATACAGCAGCTCATATTAGTGTTAAACAATCGGATTCATGGTTCGATCCCGTGACGTTAGCGAAGGAAGCAGATTTATTTTTTGTGTCACGCGGTAAATCATTAACTGAGAATAATAATCAAAAATCTATGAGAAATGTGTCTAAAGTATTTTTATCTGATTGTAAGAGTATAAAATGTATACTTTGTTTTGAAAGCCACCCGATACACAAATGTAAGAGATATATGGCATTATCTGTTTCTGAAAGAATAGAGGTAATTAAGAAAAATAATTGTTGCTTTAATTGCTTAGGCAAACATTTAGTTAATAATTGTAAATCAAAATTTTCGTGCTCCTTATGTAAGCGAGAAGGTAAAACCAAGAGACATCATTTTTCATTGCATTTTCCGAGAAATGAGATATTGCGCAATGCAAATGTGAATGGTGAAAATGGGGGGGAAGCGCCTTTCCCCACCGTAATAGTAAGTGAATCAAATCTCTCGGCAGATTCGCCAATATTTGAACCTAATCAAAACAATAGAAATAATAATTCCGTACTTTCTACGCGAGTAATAAATCAAACAAAAACTGTTTTGTTAAGTACAGTAAATTGTTTATTGAGAGATGAGGCGGGAAATTATTATAGAGTACGTGCGGTTTTGGATCAAGGGGCAATGAATAATTTTATGACGGTAGATTGTGCAAATAGCCTCAAATTAAAAAAGGAGAGAACTAATTTGGCAGTTTGTGGTATTGGTGACACATTCACAAAAATTAAATTTGTTGTTACCACAACAATTTCAAATTTAGAAAGAAATTTTGAAAAAGAGTTAGATTTTTTGATTGTATCTAAAATTACGGATTTCATGCCATCAAAAATGTTTAATATTAATGTGCCAGAGTTAAAATATGTAAAACTAGCGGATGAAGACTTTAACAAACCAGGTCGCATAGATTTACTTTTAAGTGCTGAGATATTTTATGAGCTGTTACGGCCAGGTCAAATTTGTCCGGTTAATAGTAATTTGATTTTTCAAAATACAGTTTTTGGTTATGTAGCAAGTGGAAGTGTTCCCACTCCAAATCGGGGGAAGGTACATTGTGGTTTCATTCAGGACAATACTCTTTTAAACGAAACTATAGAGAAATTTTGGAAAATAGAAGATGTTGAGATTGAGGTACCCAAAAATAAAGAAGCAATAATTTGCGAAGAACACTTTGAGAAAAACGTTAAAAGAGATAGTACAGGGAGATATATTGTTAAAATGCCGTTAAAAGAGGATCCGCTTTGCTTAGGAAAATCCAGAGATATTGCCTTTAAAAAGTTAAATTCGCTGTGGAATCGATTCTTAAAAGAACCTGAATATTTAACATTGTATAGAGAATTTTTATGCGAATATGAAAGGTTGGGTCACATGACAGAGATTTCGGAAAGGGGGGAAGAAGTAGGAACGTATTATATACCGCATTTAGGAGTCTACCGCCCTGATAAGAGTACAACAAAACTTCGTGTAGTTTTTAACGCGTCTTCGAAAACAACCTTAGGAAACTCTATTAATTCCTTACAGTATAACGGTGGGGTTATACAGGAAGACCTTTTTAAAATAATGACAAGATTTCGTAAACATATTTATGCATTCGTAGCTGACATTAAACAAATGTATAGAATGATTTTAATTGATCCGCGTCAAAACTAAACTTCAGAGAATTCTTTGGAAGAAGGGGGTGAATGAACCAGTTAAAACTTATGAGCTGAAAACTCTTACATATGGAACAGTGAGCGCCCCATATTTAGCTACTGGAGTTTTGCTTCAACTATCGAGAGACGAGCAAAACAACTTTTTCTTAGCATCCCCAGTTTTAGAAAGAGATTTTTATATGGATGATGTGTTGAGCGGCGCAGCCACTCTAACCAAAGCTAAAGAGCTGCAGTCAGAGTTAGTGGAGGCTCTCAAGCGTGCAGGAATGCATTTGCACAAATTTCATAGTAATAATTTAGAGTTAAAAACAGAACCTGACAGTGATTACAATTTTAGAGAAGAGACAAAAACGCTTGGTGTGATGTGGAATCCTAGTAGTGACAGCTTTACCTTTCAAATACAAGTAGAAAGTGTAGTTTCGCCAACGAAAAGAAACGTGCTATCAACAATCGCAAGAATTTTCGATCCACTTGGCCTCTTAGGGCCTGTTGTTACCAAAGCTAAAATTCTCATGCAAAACCTGTGGTGTTTGAATCTAAATTGGAGTGATCCGCTTCCTGAAAGAGAAGCACAAGAATGGCAAAGCTTTATCGAGTCCCTGCCAGTGGTGAACAATGTTAGTGTTAAGAGGTGCATACTAATTGAGAAACCTGTTAAGATCGAGCTTCAAGGTTTTTCTGATGCATCCGAATCTGCCTATGGATGCGTTATTTATTGCAAATCAACGTCAAGTGATGGAGCCTTTAAAGTAAATTTGGTTTGCAACAAATCCCGAATAGCACCCCTTAAGCGTCTTACTATTCCAAGATTGGAGCTTTCTGCAGCCGTTCTCTTAGCAAAACTGTTATCCAAAGTAAAAAGTGCCTTACAACTAGAGACTACTGACATTTATTTATGGAGCGATTCGATGATCGTACTTTCCTGGTTACGAAAAGAACCATATCTTATGAAAACTTTTGTGGCTAACCGTGTAGCGGCAATACAGGACTTGACAAAGGTTCAACAGTGGCGTCATGTGTCTGAGAACAATCCAGCAAATCTCATTTCGAGAGGAATGGATCCTGAGAAACTGGTTAAAAATGAACTGTGGTTCAAAGGTCCGATGTTTCTGACTCAACGAGACTATTCTAATCGTGAAATTCCTACGTCCATCATTAGAGACGAATTTTCACAAGAACTAAAAAATTTAGATCAAGACTTATCTGTTTTTTGTGTAGCTTCCAATCCTTTTATTGAAGTGTTATTTAATATTACTAACTGTTATACTAAACTATTGCATGTTCTAAGTTATCTTTTCAGGTTTATTCACAACTTGAAGAATCCAACAGAAAAGAGGTTGGGTCCTTTGACAACTCAAGAAATATTAAAAAGTGAGATATTTATTATTAAAGAGGTCCAAAACAACGAGTTTTCTGAGGAAATTAAGTACTTAATTCACCAAAAGAATGTTCCAGATAAAAGTAAGATAAAATGTTTAAATCCTTTTTTAGATAGGGATGGAATAATAAGAGTAAATGGTAGAATAAAAAATTCTGATTTAAGTTTCAACAGTAAGTTTCCAATTATTCTGCCTAAGAGTCATAAATTAACTAAATTAATTTTAGAGGCATATCATAAGAGATATTTTCATTTAGGCCCTACTGCCCTATTACATTATGCAAGACAAAAGTTTTGGCCAGTTCAGGGTAAAGCAACATGTAGAAAAGTCGTGCATGATTGCATTAAATGTTTTAGGTGTAAACCTGTAGCTGTTGAACAGTTAATGGGTGATTTACGAAAAGAGAGGGTAACTCCTGATTTTCCATTTAATTGTTCAGGGGTGGATTTTTGTGGGCCATTCCTTATTAAGTATAGAAATCAAAGAAAAGGAATTTTCCACAAAATATATGTGTGCATATTTGTATGCTTAGTCACAAAAGCCATTCATCTTGAAATTGTAACTGATTTAACGTCGGAGGCCTTTGTGGCATGTTTAAAAAGATTTGTGGCTCGCAGAGGTTTGTGTTCGAAATTATATTCGGACAATGCGACAAATTTTATAGGAGCTAATAAAGAGCTTTCTAAATTACATTACTTAGTCTTACACCCAGATGAGAGACTTTCAAATTATTTGTCAACTGAGGGAATTGATTGGAATTTCCTTCCTCCAAGAGCACCTAATTTTGGTGGCCTCTGGGAAAATGGTGTAAAGGCGTTTAAATATCATTTTAAAAGAGTTTTAGGTGATTCTAGGTTGACATATGAAGAATTCTTGACGGTTGTTACTCAAATAGAAGGAATTTTAAATTCCAGACCGCTTGTACCTCTGTCATCAGATACTGATGTGTATGATGTGTTAACCCCTGCCCATTTCCTAATTGGCAGACCCTTAAATGCCATTGTTGAGCCAAATTTAACTGAGATTAAAGACAATCGGTTGTCTAACTGGAAAAAACTAACAAAAATAATTCAAATTTTTTGGAAGAAATGGCATATTCAGTATCTTAACAATTTGCAACAGAGGTCCAAGTGGATGGTAGAAAAAGATAATGTAAAAGTTAATTAATTAGTGCTCCTTAAAGATGAAAATCTACCGCCTCAAAAATGGGCATTGGGTAGAATAATAGAAGTTTATTTTGGTGAAGATAAACGGGTCAGAGTTGTTAAAATAAAAACTCAATCTGGAGTTTATAAAAGACCAATATCAAAAATTTGTATTTTGCCTCTCAATCTGTAATCTTGTATATATTTTTTCTGAGTATATATTTTCTGTGTATTTTTCTTGTATATATTTTTCTGTTATCAATATATTGTTCCTATTTTATATTTGCATTTGTAAAGACTGCATAATTTAATGGTTGAATGTACCATGAAAAACATCACAAAACTTTTTATATTATTTCCCTTATTCCAAAGATATCGTTTTATCGTCTGCTGCCATAGCAACATGATAAATTAAAAGAAATGCACAGCAGTAGAAAAATATTTTTCTAAATTGAATAGTCATTGAACAACTCAACACTTTATCAGGGAAATTCTTATTTATACAGTGTCTCACAAAAGTGATGGGACACTTGTGCTTTATAAAAAGAAACTGCAATAAAATAAATAAACAAACATGTGCAAAAATTTTTTGGGTGTGTTTCACATTTAAAGTTAGTAACAATTATTACATAACATACATTTTGTCAAAATATTAAAATATTAATTTAGTAAAAATACAATTGTTCAGAACGGAGCAAAAAATGGCTCACATAAGTGATGGGACACTTACTTTTCCATCAAATATTTATCCAAAAATTTTACTTTTTAAATAGTTTTAATATTTTGTTGGATTTCCTTTTACTTTTAAAACATGATTTAATCTTTTTGGGATGGATTCGACTAATTTTTTTTGTGATTTCTGGAGTGATTTTACCCCATTCTTCTTGAAGCACCGATTTTAGCTGTTGTTTTGAAGAAATGGTGTGTTTGCGAATTCTTGATTCCAATTCTTGCCAAATATTTTCTATGGGATTTAAGTCTGGAGATTGTGGTGGTGTTTTTATTATTTCAGGACAGTTATATAGCAGCCAGAGTCTAACGTTCAGAGCAGTGTACTTGGGGTCATTGTCCTGGTAGAATTTAAAATCGTTATGAAGGTTCAATTTTCATGCTGAAGATTTCAAATTTTGCTTTAAAATATCAATATACTTGTACTGATCCATTATACTGTCAATAAAACAAGATTACCAACTCCAGCGGACGACATACACCCCCATACCATAACTCCTCCTCCACCATGTTTTACTGTTGGTACCAAGTTCTGTTTGCGAAATTCTTCCCTGGGTTTTCTCCACACCAAGATTCTACCGTCAGAACCAAATATATTAAATTTACTCTCATCAGCAAATATAACTTTATTCCAGTAATCAGAATTCTTATTTATGTTGGATTTTGCGAAAGCTAGTCCGAGTTTTCTATTCTTTTCACTTGCGAAGAATTTTTTCCTGGCTACTCTACCGTGATATCCAGCAGATCGAATTACCCTTCTAATAGTCTCAGGATTAACAATTATTCCATATAATGCTTGTAAATCAGCAGCAACTTTTGAAGCACTATTTCTCGGATTTTTTTTTTAATATTTCGAACGATAATTCGCTTTATTCCATTGGATAGCTTTGATGGTCGGCCAGGTCTTCTTTTATTCTGAATCATATGATTCTTTTTATATCGTTTAATGATATTGAAAACTGTTGAATGACTCAAGTTAACTGTTTCAGCAGTTTTTCTAATAGATTTTCCACGTTCAATATGCAAATTAATAACTAATTTTCGAATTTCAGGCGAAGTTTCTTTTCGTTTAGCATTCATGGCTACACAGAGCTAAAAAACACAAAAATTCCAAAACAAACTGGAGAGAAAAACTGCAGACGATTTTATAAATTATTGCCAATTGCTTTTAAGTAAAAATAAAACCCCAAAAAATATTTTTATTGTTTATTTCAGACGATTTTTGTTGCATATATAATGGTGTCCCATCACTTATGTGAGCTATTTTTTGCTCCGTTCGAAACATTTGTATTTTTATTAAATTAATATTTTAATATTTTGACAAAATGTATGTTATGTAATAATCTTTACTAAATTTAAGTATGAAACACACCCACAAAAAAATATGTACATGTTTTTTTAATTTATTTGATTAGTTTCCTTTTGTAAAGCACAAGTGTCCCATCACTTATGTGAGACACTGTATATTTTAAAGAAGTATGTTGTCATTACTTTTTTATGCTAATTTTTGTTTCATTTATCCAGAAATTAAATTCTTCAACTCTCGCGCGTAGAACGGGTTGCACAGCTAGTAGACTTATAAAATGCATTCCATATATATTCGAGAAATATAACAGAATACTATTAGAATGTTAGATATATAAAACATCTTTGAATCAAAATTTATCTTACAAGTATTCTTATAACGATATTAACCAAAATTTTAAATGAAAACTGCATGTAAATGTTGTACATTAATATCAACAAAGTACTGATAATATACAGTTAAAGATTCTAAGATAATAAAATAATTTGAAATTAGATGTTACAATAGAAACACATTGAATTTCTAAAGGAATGTGGTGTACTGCACCGATACAGAAAACAATAATAATTGTAAACAATAACAGTAGTATTAGTATATAAAATAAAATTATGTATAAAATATAATTAAATAAATACATATTTTGAGAAAACGCTCATTAAGTTGCTATACTTATGGTGTATTTTTCAACTAATTAAAATTATTTTATAAAGCTAAAATAGACTTATAAATTAAAATATCAGATGCAAAATGCAATGAAAAAATTTATGTAGGTACGAGAAACAATAAATGCGAGAAAGTATTGAAATTATAAAAATATTTTCCATTTAAAACAGGACTGGGTCATTGGCAGATTCGTTTTCGCTGGTTTTGCTGTATTTTAATTTTATATTTCCGCTTTTAATCTACTATCTTTCTTTTAAAATTAATTTTAGAGTATTTATTGTAATGTAATGTCGATTAAAACATTATATGCATACTTATTGTAAAAACTTTTGGGCTGAGCAATTTTACTTAGGATTAGACCAGTCATAGACAAGGATTTTAATACGGGTTGTGTCGCGACCGGAACTGAAAATTTAGTCCTGTGCAGACCTAAGATCAAGGAAGCTTGACCCGGTTCGGAATGAAAAAACATATTAGGCCGAATTTTCAGAAAAAAATGCTAGGTCCCAGAATAGACTTTTTTAACGGCCTCTTCGGGATGATAAAAAGCCTCAAGTTGTGAAGGCTAAAGTTAAGAAAATCTCCTAATTGTCATGTTAGAAAAAGCATTGTTTTAAATAACTGATGGACATTTAGATAGTAGGGGAGAGTGAGGTGGATTGGGACAATGGGAGGAATGGGACAGTAGGATTTTCTCTTTATGCATCATTCTAAACATTTCATCAATCACACACAAGGTGAAGCAATGGCAGCCCAATCTTCAGTTGAAAAAAAAAAAAAAATTAATCTTAATAAGCTAGCAGTTGTACAAAAGAAAAGATTATTTCAAGAAACAAAAGTAAATTTTCTTTATGTACTTTTTTATGCTTGCCTTACATCAATGATTTATTTATGCATAGATGTAATAGTTTCTTTATTTATTGAGAATTATACTGTATATTATCCATAATTTAAACGAAGCCTTAACCCCTTCGCGACGGGAGAGTTTTACAAGATTTTTAATATATTGTCACCAATTTTTAAAAACAGAAATTTGTGGCTTATTAAATCGAAAAATGCTCCGATTAAATAAAGCGAGTTTTACAGTAAAATTTTACTGGTGGCGATAAACACAGATTCCTAAGCCTTTTTCTGGCACGTATACGTTTCGCTCGTCCCCAAGGGGTTAAAACAGCTTTTTTGTTTATGCATAAAACAAGAAAATGGGGAGGAATTGGACATGTCCAATTTTTTAAAAATAATATGAATGTAAATTGCTAACATGCAAACATTTTTAGAGGATAATATATTAATTATAAAATTGATAGTATATTCATTTATTCCAAAATGTATACGAATTGAATTAATGATTTTTTAATGTCATCTATGACTGACAATCCTGAATTTTTATTACAATCATAAAGATACTGAAATTTTATATTCACGCACATACATTATCAACCAACTATCTTTTCTTGATTGTATATCTAGCTGACAATAGATTATTTGTGCCTTATAACTTTGTTTTATTGCTGTCCCATACCTCCCTTTTAGTGGGGAAGTATGGGACAAATTTTGATACTTATGATTTCTTTAATTATAAAATATCTTTTGCTTGTTATGTTTCTATATTGATAAGGAAGATTAAAAAGTGCACCACGCACTCACCGTTGTCAAAAATAGTTGATTTTCTTAATTTTATAAAAAAGTGTCCCACACCACCCCACTCTCCCCTGCAAAAGACGTTAGAAACGGCAAAAGCTAAACTGAATCGTAAGTTTAAGTTACAGTAAGAAGTTGTTTTTTTAGAGGCACTTTAACATTTTATTAGGAGCCTATCTTTGTCTCAAACTTTAAATACGTTTTTCTGCATAATACTTTCTTTCTTTCTCTCTCTCTTTTTTTTTTCTTACCATTATTCGTCTTTAAATTACTAACTCAAGAATCGTTAAAGAAATAAACTCCAAACTTCGAACTTGTCTTTTTTTTCACATTAATTTTGTTTTGGTAAATTAAATACATATATACATTTACTTTTGAACATACGATTTTTGAAAAAATAAGCTACATAATTTTTAAAATAGATTTTGTTAATATTTTTAAAACTAATATTTTAAAAAGTCCTGAAACAAAACTAAAATTGCACTTTTCTTTTGAATTAAATGAAATAAAAAGGAAATCCGATGGATAATGTTTCGAATTATAACGATTCTAAATTACTGTATTTAAAAAATACTAATGAGTTAAATTATTTTCAACTTTATGAGAAATTTTATGATGTGATTTTGTTTGCAATTTATATGGTTAACCATTACAAAAAATAAAAAAAAAAACTCAAAATTCTAACTTTATAAATAATCCATTAAAACCTGACGAATTTTTTAAACGGAAATAACTCTGAGTTTTGCAGATATGAAGATGCAATTTTTTGTGTTGAATTCAAAAATGGATGAGGAAAGTTTTCCTAACTGGAATTTTACCCTAGGGGGCCTGTATAAAAATTTATTTTTCGTATTTTTTCAGATAGACCTATGGAGTTACAACATATTTTATCATACTTTGCACCTTTTTTTTTAAATGAATTTTTGCAATTGGAAGTATGGGTCTAGGGGAAATACGTAAGGATATAGCCTATTGTTTCGATAATTATGACTCACCCTGTATTGTAACTCCCTGATGTATCGCGAATCGCGATATTTGAGAGATAAGAAAACGTGCAATATACTGAGGAGGTGATATAATGCAGGGAGTGAGATGAGTATTTATAAATGAAAAATAAAGGACCCTAAATTAATCTAAGAGGTTTTTAATGTAACATTTGTTCAAAAAAGCTAAAAGTTCAGCACAAAAAAGATGGTAAAACGTTAAAAAAAAAATACAAAACCAACATCAATTTCTTCTTCGTTACTGGCTATCGTTCTTTTTCTCACAAATCCGGGCTTTTCATTCGCGGTTTCCTGAAAATATCCTAGCTTTACTTTATATTTTAACCATCCAGGAACAGTTGCTCAAACCACACCAAGCTCTTTCGCTGCGTTGATTTGTTTCGACCCTTTTTCAATTTTAGCGAAACCTTCAATTTTTTTCTTTAACCGACATATTGATACAAGTTTTGTTCGCATTATGAACAAATAACCCAATGAATAGCAAGAAAATAGGATTGTAGTTCCTTGATTGCAATGTGGTTTCATTCCAATTCTGAAAGGGGGTGGGAAATGTCGCTGACTAATCCATATATTCTTTTATAATCAAACTGGAAATTTATTGGGGTACAAGTAAAACAGGACGAATCAACAGAATCGAAGGATATCGAATAGATATCGAAGAGCGATATAACGAGGGGTTAAAAGTTTATAGCTCAGTATGCGAGGGTCAACAGAAAAATTCGACCACTTTTCAGACTTGATATTTACTAAAAGAGAAGGTTGAGTCGTAAGTGTAGTATGCGTTTTTTGACCATTTGTGTTTTCAGTATTACATGGGATACCCAACATCATTCCCAAATGCCACAATGATACCAGAATTATGATATAAAAATTTTCTATTCATTAATTACTAGTGTAAATGCCCGTCCTAAGACGGTGGGTAAAAATCGTGATTTTCACTTAAAATTTGAAATAACTGATAAAAATATTGGCACAGATATTTCAGACGCACCGGTGTTGATGCGATGTTTTATTGCGTCGTTTTGCATAGAAAACCTCTAGTATATCTCGTGCAAATGAGCCTTCAAATGAGCTATAGAGGCGTTGATTGTAGCCTTCTTTAAAGGAAAATTGTCTCTTTAGTGTCCTTTTGACTAATGCTATATTGTCATTGAAATAATTCTATATTGTAAATGCGATTGAAAGTGTTAGATATTCAAATAATGATAAATTTTTATTTGTCATATAATTCGGAACAGAATATCACTTGGAATCTGAAATTTTGCAAAAATAATGATCATTCTGAACAAATTAAAAAATATGTAATGCAATGTGATGGGATTTTCCTGAAGGGAGAAGTTACATATTTCCTCTATCAGATGTTCCAACCGTCGCGATAACCAATCTGTTTCTGTCCTCGGCCCTTTACCTTTCCCTCTCTTTTTCGACTCTCTAGTGGAAGCCACGGTTGTCAGGTCCTTAGCCATAACCCGAATATCCGACTCTCTAGCAAAATGGGGGGGGGGGGGGAATGAGAAAATTTTTTAAAAAGGGTGAAAAAATTTTTAAAAATGAGAAAATGACAAAAATGGAATTCGAGGGCTTGAACCGCCAACTGTTTAAATGCAAAAAGGCATGATTGAACAGATGAGTTCGGGCCGGAATTGTTACACTGCATTTTGATATATTTATATTCGTTACAGGAAAATTGTCTCTGTAATGTCCCTTTAACTAATGTTTAAATACCAAGAGGTGTGATTAAACAGATGAGTTCACGTCGGAATCGTTACATTGCGTTTCATTATATTCAGATTCGATCCATCGATGCAGGAAAATTGTCTCTTTCATGTCCCTTTTACAAATGTTTAAATGCCAAGAAACTTGATTGATCAGATAAGTTCGCGCCGGAATCGTTAAGTTGCGTTTTATTATATTTTCAAATAAATTTGTACGTGATTTCGAGAGTCAATTATTCAATTTAACATTTTCTGAATGATGTGCCCTTCGCCGCAAGGGCTTAAACTTTTTACTTACATACCGTCTTTCACCTTATCTATACTACTTTTCGCAAAGGTAGTCGGATGATCTTGAGGGCGTTTCTCGAGAATGTCCAAAAATGGAATACTTGTGGTTTTTTTTTTTTTTTTTTTTTTTTTTTTTTCGTTTTCTGATTGGCCCATGTTTAATGTCCAAAAATGAAATACTTCTGTTACCAAAATGACAAAAAAAAGTAATAAAAACTTTTAAAAATAATAATAATTCACTGAGAGAAAAATATAGTTCTGGAATCTAGAATCTAAATTGTGGCTTTAGAAAAAATAGTTCCATGTCATCCTTATAAATTCTAACTCACTTAGCTTTAGAATCCTAGAGTCTCCTACTAGAATTCCGAAGCATTTTCCCATAATCTCGTTGTCCAATTTATTTAAAAATCTCTACAAATAAATGCAAACACAAGAGGTTTGATTTAAAAACTATAATTCTAGTTTATGAAACCATTTCCGAAATTAAGCGAGTATTTCTCGTTACTGAAATGATTCAATATCGTTTTGTCACCAAGAAAACGAGAGACTAGAAATGGTATGTTATTTCATCTATTCAGATTAGTTGTTTAACCTATTCGCATAGATTCTTCATCTATAGTTCTAGTTTAGGTATTCAGAAAGTGAATAACTATTCATTCTAGTTGAAGGAGGTATATTTTTTTTCTCAGTGTTTGAAAACAAATTGTTATAAAGATTTCAAACAAATTTTATTTAAAAGTGAATTTTTTCTCTGCGCAACGGTATAAAAATTAAAAATGTGCGATGTTTAGAAGTTTAAAAATTTGTAGTTCCGAAAATTGTACAACTGAAATTTCATTTAAAATTTGCTTATGGAATATTAATGTTTAATCCATGTCATACGTAATATGACGCGTTCAGGAGTCAACCTGATTAACTCCATCCAATAAAAATACACATTTTAAATAGTTAACGTTGTATATCTATAAACTATTGTTTTTTTTATCATTGGTCTAGGAATATTAATATTTAATACATGACTCGTTATGATCATCATAAAAATGATGCTTATTAATTTAAAAATACAATTTATTTATAAGTCTTTCAAATTTTAGTCCTTGAAAATATCATTTTCTAAATAGTCGTTGAAATTTGTAAAATTACATTTTTTTCTAATTATCGATCTGTTAACCCCTTCGCGACGGGAGCCTTTTACGAAATTTTAAATGTTTTGTCAGTGGCTTTTTAAAACAGAAATTTGTGCCTTACTAAATCGAGAAAATGCTCTGATTAAGTAAGGCAAATTTTGCCGTAAATTTTTACTGGTAGGGATAAGCAAGGATTCTTAAGCCTTTTTGTTGCGCGTATACGTGTCGCTCGTCTCCAAGGGTTAAATGATTAAATAATGGTAAGACCTGGAATTTAAAAAAATAATTGGCAGTGATAACCCAAAACATATAGCTGTTGATTTAAAAAACAAAATTTTGATACAATTCATATTCTCTTGCGTATTTTACTTTACAAATTATTATTATGAAAAAAGAAATTATTTTTTCCCTTTACAACTTTACGAGAAATATGGATGATGAAACATATTTCTTGAAAAGACATCCTTCTTTCTTTTCTCCAAAAGATTTGCTTATTTCTTTCTTAAATATCAAATTTGCTTCTAAACTGGCAAAACTTTAAAGTTGTGCAAATTGTACCAACAGCTGCGACTGATAGAATTTCAAAGAATTCCGACTGAGAAAATAAACGAAAATAAACAGGTAGTTCTTTCAGTTATTTCTTAATCCGAAAATTCTAGAAGCAACGTGGATTTAGAATCAAAAATAAATTGTATCTACACTCAATGGTTTGAAAATGTATAATATTTATAAAGAAAAATAATTTCGCGAAAGAGTAGAATTTTTATGTGTGAAAATTCCTTAAGGGGGAAATCACCTTCAGCACTCGAAAGTACTTCATTTTAACACAATATTAAACAAATTTTGGATCTGTAAATATTTCTTCAAGAAAATTGTACAAATCTTTGATTGTGTATTCATTTAAGTATTTTTTAATGAAAAATAATTAAAAGTTAGCTTAATTAAGGCATACTAATTAAGAGTTTCCAAAGAAATGATTCGACAGGAATGTGTTGAAGCAGGATTTAAAAAAATATATTAAATATATTTATTTAATATTACATACATAAATTTTTAATATATTGTATTTTAACTTCAACAAAATAATAATCATCTTTACAGATATCTTTAATCATCTTAAAGACAGCTTTACAGAATGGTTACATGGAAAAATATTTTTTTTCAAGCAATTAAATCATAAAATACAGAATTTATGATAAAATCTCAATAAAAATTAAAAAATATATAATAATATTTTAGAGGTACTCACTTAAAAATAGGTTTTGGTTAAAAAGATACACAAAACATAATATAGATTTCTATCTTACTTAGTTTTGAAAACATGATGCAAGCAATGTCAAAAATAACTGTTTTGAGAAAAATGCCTTTAAGGTTGAAATTTAATTTGATTTCCGTAGGCATTGCTCTACATAATTTATCATAAAATCGGATCTAATTGAAGTAAACCACATACTTTTTAAAACTTTGGTAGCATGTTTTTCTTTAATAATCACACACACACACACACACATACACCACAATGAAAAAAAAAACTTTTGAAAATTTTAAAGTTGATTTTTCCCCTTAACGTTTAAATAGAATTGAATAAAACTAAATACTATTCTGAATATCTCTCTGAGAAATTCAGTTGCAGAAAACGGGAAAACAAATTTCATGAAAAGACATCCTTTTTTCTTTTCTCCAAAAGATTTGCTTATTTATTTCTTAAAAATCAAATTTGCTTTTAAACTGGCAAAACTTTAAAGTTGTGCAAATTGTACCAACAGCTGCGACTAATAGAATTTCAAAGAATTCCGACTAAGAAAATAAATGAAAATAAACTGGTAGTTCCTTCAGTTATTTCTTAATCTGAAAATTCTAGAAGTGGCAGGGATTTAGAATCGAAAATAAATTGTATCTATACTCGATGGTTTGAACATGTATAATATATATAAACGAAAATAATTTCGCAAAAAAGCAAAACTTTTATATGTGAAAATTCCTTAAGGGGAAAATCAGCTTTACCAATTCGATACTATTTCATTTTAATATAATATTAAAAACTTTTTAAATCTGTAAATCTTTCTTCAAATTAATAATTTTTTTTTAGAGTAAATTGCACAAATCTTTGTTTGTATTCATTTAAGTATTATAATGAAAAATAATTAGAAATTAGTTTAATTAAGGCATACTAATTAAGGATATTCCAAAAGGTGATTTGGCATGCATGTGTTGCGAGCAGGATTATAAAAAAAAATACATTGAGTACATCCACTTAATATTACATTATAAATTCTTAATACATTGTACCTTACCTTCAACTTAAAATAATAATCATCTTTAAAGATATCTTTAATTTATCTTTAAGACATCTTTAGATAATGATTACGCAGAAAATATTTTATTTTTCAAACAATTAAATCATAATATACAGAATTTATGATAAAACCTCAATAAAAATTAAAAAATATAATAATATTTTAGAGGTACTCACTTAAAAATAATATATTGGTTAATAGGAATATAACATAAAACATGGTATAAAACATGATATAGATTTCTATCTTATTTAGTTTTGGAAACATAATTGAAGCAATGTCAAAAATATCTATTTTGAGAAAAATGTCTTTAAGGTTCAAATTTGATTTCCGTAGGTATTGTTCTACATAATTTATCATAAAATCGGATCTAATTGACGTAACCACATACTTTTTTAAAACTATGGTAGCATGTTTTTCTTCACACACACACACCATATATATATATATATATATATATATATCAAATTAGATGATTTTTTATTTTACGTTTAAATAGAATTGAATAACACTAAATATTATTCTGAATATCTCTCTAAGAAATATAGATGCAGAAAATGAAATAACAAATTTCTTGAAAAGTTATCCTTCTTTCTTTTCTCTAAAAGATTTGCTTATTTCTTTCTTCAAACTCAAATTTGATTTAAACTGGCAAAACTTTAAAGTTGTGCAAATTGTACCAACAGCTGCGACTGATAGAATTTCAAAGAATTCCGACTGAGAAAATAAATGAAAATAAACTGGTAGTTCTTTGAGTTATTTCTTAATCTGAAAATCCTAGAAGTGGCATGGAATGGATTTAGAATCAAAAATAAACTGTATCTGTACTCGATGGTTTAAAATAAAATAATTTTGCGAAAGAGTAGAATTTGAATATCTGAAAGTTCCTTAAGGGGGTAGATCATTTTCAACAATTCAATACCACTTCATTTTAGCATAATATTAATTCTTTCGGGTCCATTTTTAGGTGCGTTCGTAATTATACGTAGCACCTATTGTTGTCGTTCAGTCCGTCCGTCTGTCCGTTCGTCTGTCTGTCCGTCTGTCTGTCTGTCCGTCCGCATATAACAACGCGAAAACTACCCAACTGAATCGTTTGAAATTTAAAATGCATAATTATTACATAATTTTGTCGAGTCGTTTCAAATTTTATGAAAATCGGATGCATAGATCAATTACAGGGACAATCAAAAGGATTCCGTTACATTACGGTCAATGGGGAAAAAAGTTTCAAATGCATTTTAATCGTTTGAAAATTTAAATACATAATTATTACATAATTTTGTCAAGTTATTTCAAATTTTATCAAAATCGGATGCATAGTTCAATTACAGGGACAATCAAATTATTCCGTTACATTACGGTTAATGGGGAAAAATGTTTCAAATGCATTTTAATGGTGTTACACTCATTCGAACGTAATAAAATTGATATGCATCTATAAAGTACATATTATAATATACATTTTGCATAATCTGTGGTGCAAAGAATATTTGTTATTGATTTACAAGTCCACACAAAAGTATTCCATTGCATAATGGTATAGGGAGAACATTGTTTGGTGCACATTTTAATTGTAATTATTTACAGTTTTATGAGATTGATATATGCGAGTGATATATTTAAAACTTCGTTATCGTACGAACGCACCTCATTTGCTACGCTTCACGTGCAATTTCCAACTTGTTTTTTTTCAATTTTGAGAATAAAATTACTTTTACTGAAATAATGTTAATAGTAGCTATCAAAATACACTTACTGAAGTTAAAAGATTATATCATCGTCTGAAATTTAGCGAATGAACTTATTTTGTAACTATTCAATTCATATTGATATAATAATAGTTTAACCCTTTATCTACCGATTGTACTTAAGTAGTACATAAGTGTAGTAGTGAAGTACCATAAAAATTACTTATTATAAATTTTTTTTAATGCGTCAATTAGTTGTAGTACTGTTTAGAATGAGTTGCAGATACATTACTTTATTTTGTTCCAAAAGCATTATTGGTTGCGGAAAACAAAAATACTTTTAAAAGGATGATTTCTTTTAGCTTTATATCGTTCCAGCTTTCTTGGCGCTGAGGGAGGGGGGGTGGGTTTTTTCAATTCGGAAATATTTCTGTATGTATGTTGTAAGAACATCATATTTGTACATTTTATAATTCTATAAAATGCTAAGAAAACAATTTAAAATAAAAGATTTGAGTGGGGTTATAAATATTGCACAAAATCCTTGTAAATTCAAATTTAATTAATCCTTCTAAATCCTTCAAATCTTCTAAAATCCTTGAAAAAATTATTAAATGATTATGTAAATCTTTTAATTTAGTTTAAACAATTTACATAAAATGCTTTAGAATGGGAAATTTTCATGAATTCATAATGCGGTAGATAAAGGGCTAAGGAAGAGGTTTTTTGAGGCGTTTGTAAAATATCGCAAGGCAACAGGGTTTAACAGGTATTACAACTTTCTAATATTTTTTGTATTTTAAAACGCATGATTCGCTCAGAAAAGTAACTTATATTTTAAATTTGAAAGGTGAAATATGTGTTTAAAATAAAAGAATCGCCAATGGTGCAAAGAGAATTAAGTAAAATTTCATTATTATTGTTATTACTAAATGTCAAAATATAAATGAAGTCATAATAAGAAAGGCAAAGCCTTGTCCTATCATTTATATATGAGAATGTAACAAAAGTAATTGTTAAAACAAAATAGCACTCGATAAAAAGATATGTACAGCAGAACCCCGCTAATTCAGACCCCGTTAATCCAGATCAATTTGGTCATTTTTTTTTTTTTTTTTTTTTTTTTTTTTTTTTCGAGTTTAAGAAACGATTGGCTAATTTCTATAACATTAACTTGTTTCATTGTCGTATTCTGAATTTTAAAAAGATCTGAGATATTTTTGGAAGAATACCTCAAGCTTTCTTATTTAAACTCTTTGATGTTATCTTACAAAGAAACAACAATGTATCACTAAGATTGGAAATTCCAATTTTCTATTTAAACCACTTAGAAATGTCATTAAAAAATCACTGCACAATAAATTTTTACTTAGAGCATTGCAAGAAAGCAAGTTAAAACAGTCCCTATAAGACCCTTTGTCTCATAACAATCGCTTTCCGATCTTTGTCAGCCCATAGGTCTGTTTCCTTGTAATTGTGACAATACGCTTCTACAATATCACTTGCAGAAAAATATTTATATTAATTAAAATGCAACATTGAAGTCAGGCACTTTTCAGTTTAACAAAAAGGCATTTTCTGTAAGTATGTTTCATTTTATTTCATTTTTGTCTAAATTTCCGGATAATCCGGATTGGGTCTGGTCCCAATTAATCCGAATTATCGGGGTTTTACTGTGCTATTAATAGTATACCAGACCCAAATAGTACACCACCAAAGGGTTAAAAACATTTTGAACCTGTAAATATTTCTTCAAATTAATCATTTTTTAGAGTAAATTGTACAGTTCTTTGTTTGTATATTCATTTAAGTAATTTAATAAAAAATAATTAGAACTTAGATTAATTAAGGCATGCTAATTAAGGTTTTTCAAAAAGGCGATTACACATACATCTGTTGCGTGCAGGATTATAAAACATATAATGAAAATATAAACACTTAATATTACATTTAAAAATTCTAAAATTCTTAATGCATAGAACTTTAATTTAAAATAATAATCATGTTCCCGGATAAAAAATATTTCTTCAGGCAATTATATCCTAAAATACAAAATTTATGATAAAATCTCAATAAAAACTTAAAAATACAATAATATGTTAGAGTTATTTACTCAAACATAGGTATTACTTAAAAATATATATAAAAAAATGATGTAGGTTTCTATCTTACTTGGTTTCCAAAACATGATGCAAACAATGTCAAAAATATCTATTTTGAGAAAAATGACTTTAAGGTCAATATTTACTTTGATTTTCAAGGCACTGCTCAACACATTTTATCATAAAATTGGTTCTTATTAATCACACACAAAAATATTTTAAATTTTGGTAGCATGTTATTCTTTAATAACGAATAAAAAGAAAAATCTTAATTTTTAATTTCAAGGTGACTTTTCCTCCTTAACGTTTAAATAGAATTGAATAAAACTAGATATTATTTTGCATCTCACAAAGAAATATTTATTCTCCGGGAGAAGTCACAGAATTATTTAGAGAAGAGAGCATAATAATGTAAACTTTATAAGCCCCTCCCTCCCCCGAAAAATCTATTTAAAATACTACTAGTGCATTTTGAATTATACACGGTTTTTCCTATCCGAGATTCAAGCATATCGAAATAAACTCTGTCGGCAAGCAATTCTCTGTTATAGCAGTAGTTGCGTGCTTCGCTTTTTTCGGAATCTGATGATCCAAATGCTCGGCAGTTAGAAATTATTTATTAAATTGTCTATTTATCATCCAAATTCTTATCCCTAATATCTTGATTTCATATTAAAATTTGAAATTATTAGGAATTGTTAACCCACCTTTTTATTAATCACCAATCCTAGAATTTATATATACCGGGTGTCCTGAAAAGGACTGAACGATTTTAAAAATCAATAACTTGCAAACTTTTACAGATATTTAAAAAATTCTTGCACGAGAGTCATCTAAAAGGTCAAAAGTTTTTCTCCAGCGATTCTGGATTTTAGTTCGAATTACAAACAACAGATGGCGCTGAGAGCGCTAGGTGCTGTGTTGAGATGGATATTGACGTCACTTGGTACTGAAGCAAAATAAGGAGGTTAAGCCTGTGGAGTAGGTCTCGTTTGACAATGCAATCTTGCTCTTAGGGCGCGATTTGGAACTTTTGTTTATTTGTTTTTATTGAACAACATATATCTGACCTGTGTACTCGACATGAAGCCCGATTTTGGACTCAGTCGGTATGATTTCAATGAAATGTGTTGTTGTCATGGAAATAATAAATCCTTTTATATAATAGCAGCGATTGAAACTGGGCATGAATTTAACGAGCAGCATATGAGTTTTGCAGACGATTTTACATTTAAGAAAACTGTATTTTTTCGGATTAAATTACTTTTTATCATCTAATTTAAAGAATATTTTGTGCATCATATTTTAAAACTGAGTGAAACAATTTAATAGTTTTTTATTTTATTTTATTTTATTTTATTTTTTTAATTAATGAATTTTCCTATTTTTAAAAAACTGTTATATTTTAAGAAATGCTAGTTCTTTTAAAATAGTTTTTTAGTAGAGTTTTCTGTATGCTGTAAAAAAATTGCGGAAATGGTTTATTCTTTAGAACAAAGAATATTTACAGTATAAACATTGAAAACTTGGTGCAATAGCTGTCGCACTCTTTCGAATAAATACCTAAATACAAAATTTATTACGTTTATGTATATTAAATTCATGGTAATAGGGAAATAATACTACCTCCATCTTAATGAGCCATAATCATTATGACAATCTAGAATCATCACCTATCATTGGATATCATCTAATTAGTCACGCATGATAGGTTTTAATAGAATGAAGAAAACATTTATTAATATCCTTTTAAGCTTTGATTCGCTTTTCATAAAACTTTAAATGAGTAACGAAAATTCTGCAACGAGTATATATATTATAATTCAAAGCATTCTGTTGGGTAGTTTTTGCACTATTATGTGCGGGCAGATAAAAGAACATTCCAGATGGCAAATATAGGTGCTACATATATAATTATCCTCAAAGAACATAATGTAATGGAATAGTTTTGAGTGTTTGTGTAAATGAAACATGAATTATGCATAGTTTGTTTACGATACCCAACACGGCATAATAAATCTCATTAACATATTATCACTTAGAGACAAATTCAATTATTTCAACGCAAGTTAGAGTTTGGAAAGACAGGCAGGCAGACGGCCAACTAAATAGAAATCATAAACACTTTCAACTATGTTTGAAAGCGTTAAAAACACATGTTAAGTTGAAATTTAACATTTAGCAATTTATTTAAATAGACGGAAACATATTTGAACTCTTTTATATAGCCCTATAGTTTACCTACTATCTTTAAAAACACGCCATTATTTAGCTAAAATCTATTTAAAACCGAAACATGATTTAAACTAATGAAATCACACTTCTAGAGATTACAATCCAGAGCCGGCTATTAATCCAATTTTTGAGTGCCTCTGTATATCATTTCATTTCTATTCTTTAAACATATCGTAATATACTTAAAGCTGTTCAGCGTAAAAAATGCATAACTCATTTACAAACCACCTTTAATATATTTACTTACTCACTTTGTAAGGAGTGCGAATTCTTTTGTGTAGCCCTGTATATGATTTGAACCAATTATATACGCAGCGTAACATGCAAAAATTTAGTGAAACTTAAAAAAAAAAAATCATATCAAAACTAAAAACTTCAAGCAATTATCGTTAGCGTACAGCATTTCTGATGCAGAATAGTTTCCGAAATCTTTTGTGTGTCCCTGTAAATACTTCGTATTTTCTATTACACAGTAAGTAACTCGTAGTAAACCTAAATAACTTATAACAATTTTATTATATGTGTAACAAAATTAAAATATGCCTGAAAGTATGTTCCTTTCTATACCGTTATGTTACATAATTATTTTGTGTGGCCCTGTAAATGAATAATAACTATTCTTTGTGCAGCATATTCTACATCATTTGTATTTTAATTTAATTCATAAATGCATATTAATTTCATTATGTTCGGACGGGTGTAACATAATCAAAACGCATTTGAAACTTTTCCCCCGTCGGCCATAATGTAACGCAATACTTTTGACTGACCCTGTATTGGAAATACACATCCGATTTTCTTAAAATTTGAAATAACTGGACAAAATTCTTCAACAAATATATATTTAAAATTTCAAACGATTCGACAGAGTAATTTTTGCATTGTTATATGCGGACAGACAGACAGACGGACGGACCAGAGACGAGTGTAGGTGATACGCATTTATATAATTACTAACGTATCTAAAAAAACAGTTAAATTTAAAAGCGCATGCCGAAATTGAAAACGCATTTCCAGCAATTATTACTTAAAGAGAGTACAGTAACCGATTTCTTTTTGTGTGCCCCTGTAAATGAACATTAAATTCTATAAATACCAAATACCCTATTCTATCATAATCATCTTATACTGAAATTCAGTGATTTATATCAGTTTCAATGCATTTGAAATAGTGTATTTCATTAATATACACTGCAAGCGATTTTCCCCCATAGACTATGATGTGAAGCAATCTTTTGGGTGTACCTGTAAATAAACTTTTAATCCAACATACATAATATACAATACAGGACATGACTAGGTGACATATAAAAAGGTTTAAAAAATACCCAGATAAATAAGATATCCTGTTCTCAAAAATACTTACATTCTTGGAATGTTAAAAAAAAAAAAAAAAAAAAAAAAAAAAAAAAAAAAAAAAAAAAAAAGTCGGTAATTTGAACGTTGTTGTTTCACGCATTTCGATTTCAAAGAAGTTGTACCCATGAAAACAATATTTTTCTCTATTATTGCGCTGACGCCAGCAAAATCAAAATTATATGGATTGCATTCAAAATCGGATGGTAAAAGCAAAAGTCCATTTTCGAAGAAGATCCACTCCACAGCCTTAATCTCCTTATTTTGCTTCAGTGCCAAGTGACGTCAATATCCGTTTCAACACAGCACCTAGCGCTCTCAGCGCCATCTATTATTTGTAATTCGAACTAAAATCCAGAATAGCAGGAAAAAAACTTTTGTCCTTTTAGATGACTCTCGTGCAAGAATTTTTTAAATATCTGTAAAAGTTTGCAAGTTATTGATTTTTAAAATCGTTCAGTCCTTTTCAGGACACCCGGTATATATATATATATATATATATATATATATATATATGATTAATAAAGAATACTGCCCAGTTAAACTGATGGCATTGAGCTCACAGGCTACAAATACTAATTGTACATTAAAGCCTTATATTTTCAAGGGTTAATTCCGTTTGAAAAAAAATTAAGAAGGGGAAACAGCTCTCCCCTTTCCTCTTTTTTTATACTTAATCATTGAAACTCCTATACTATCAAAGACATGCTTTATCATATAAAAAATCTATATCCAAAATTCAGAGCAAATGAGATAATTCTTAATAAAAACCCATTTAGCATTTATATAATTTAAAAGGAGTTATCCCCCTCTTTTATACTTAACCATTAAACTTCCAAAACTATTCAGAGATTTGAACGAAATCTGACAATTCTGCTTGAAAAACCCATTTATATAAATTAAGGGGGGGGGGCATTAGAACCCCTGTTCCCCTTATTTATACTTATTCAATGAACACCTAATAACAGTCACGGAATCGCCTCATCAGAATGATCCTAATCTAAATTTTGAACGAAAATTAATTCTGCATGAAAATCCCAATTATATCAACTAACGGGGGGGGGGGGGGGCATTAGAGCCCCTGTTCCCCCTATTTATACTTATTCAATGAACATCTAATAACAGTCACGGAATCGCCTCATCAGAATGATCCTAATCTAAATTTTGAACGAAAACTTAATTCTGCATGAAAATCCCATTTATATCAACTAACGGGGGGGGGGGGGGCATTAGAACCCCTGTTCCCCCTATTTATACTTATTCAATGAACACCTAATAACAGTCACGGAATCGCCTCATCAGAATGATCCTAATCTAAATTTTGAACGAAAACTTAATTCTGCATTAAAATCCCATTTATATCAACTAACGGGGGGGGATTAGAACCCCTGTTCCCCCTATTTATACTTATTCAATGAACAACTAATAACAGTCACTGAATCGCCTCATCAGAATGATCCTAATCTAAATTTTGAACGAAAACTTAATTCTGCATGAAAATCCCATTTATATCAACTAACGGGGGGGGGCATTAGAACCCCTGTTCCCCCTATTTATACTTATTCAATGAACACCTAATAACAGTCACGGAATCGCCTCATCAGAATGATTCTAATCTAAATTTTGAAAACTTAATTCTGCATGAAAATCCCATTTATATCAACTAACGGGGGGGGGGGGCATTAGAACCCCCGTTCCCCCTATTTATACTTATTCAATGAACACCTAATAACAGTCACGGAATCGCCTCATCAGAATGATCCTAATCTAAATTTTGAAAACTTAATTCTGCATGAAAATCCCATTTATATCAACTAACGGGGGGGGGGCATTAGAACCCCTGTTCCCCCTATTTATACTTAATCAATGAACACCTAATAACAGTCACGGAATCGCCTCATCAGAATGATCCTAATCTAAATTTTGAAAACTTAATTCTGCATGAAAATCCCATTTATATCAACTAACGGGGGGCATGAGCCCCCCGTTCCCCCTCTTATACATATCGAATGAACTCCAAAAACTAATCAGGGAAGCGCCTTATCAGGATATACCTATATACAAAATTTCAAGTGGATCCGATATTTTTATCATGAGTTATCGCGTTACGCACATACATACAGAACGGACGGGCACATAAGCTCTCAGGCTATGATAGCCTGTGAGCTAAAAAAGAGAAACGTCGCCGAACGAATAGCGCCGATAATTTTCTGACGCCAATTTGGCGAAAATTTCGTTTTCAAATACCAGTTACATACATACTTTTAAACTAATTCCTATTATTTTAAAAAGGAAATAATAATTTAAAAAAAAAGTTTAGTTAAAAATTGAGAATAAAACAATTTATATCATTTTAAAAAGTAAATAAAAGCAAAGAGTTTATTAATAAATAAACTAGCTGCACCCGTCGAAACTCGACGGAAAAGAATATATATTACGTATGATATATATCAATCTTATATACACAGTAAAATACGGAGCGAAATAAACAATTGCCACCTCTTAAAATAGGGATAACATAGCTTTTCATGATGAACATACAAACTTCAGAAAATAACAAAAAATAAGGAAAACAACTCATAAATTATTATGTTGTATTTAACTTCAGCTACAAATCTTTTTTAATGCGGTTTCTAAACCTTAAATATTATTTAAATGCCAAATTATTTAGGAAGTTAATATTATACCCCGGAAGACGAATTCAAAAATATCTGCATAGTTTATTTTTTCTCTGTTTAAATATCGCTTGATAACTGTACAATAATTATAATATCAATGAAACATTTTATAATAGAAACAGGGACTTACTAAACTGCCTAACCAACCCACTATATATTTACAGCACTTGCAATAAATTTAATTTATTTATTGGTTTATATCCTCCATGAACTTGTAAAAATTAATTTTATTGTTATGGCAACGAAAAAAAAAGACGATACCTCTGTTATTAAAAAGAATAAAATTTTTATATTTGTTGCTGAAATTCAGAGTTTTTTTTTTTTTTTTTTTTTTTTAACAATAACTTAATATAATGAAATGATTTTAAATATTTTTTGATATTATGTAAGAAAGAAATATAATAATACCGGCATATCACAGATTTTATTCTTTTTTTTTTTTTTTTTTTTTTTTTTTTTTTTAATATGACATCATTTACACCTTCAGAAATACTCACCTTTTCTTAAATAAAAGCGTGATTTATGCAGTTATTTAAGAATTCTTTAGTTTCATAAAATATTTATTATAATTAAATAGAAATGGCGCAGTTTATACAAATATTTTCATTTGTGCACACCACGGACCTTTAAATTAATAGAAGTTCACTTTATTTGGATGCAGGAATTAAAGTCAGTGAATATGACATCATCACTGACTCAGCTATAACAATGTATATTATATTCATGGAATAAATTTATCTGGTTTCTGTATGGCGACATTTTCTCCATCGACAAAATTTCACTTCAGATATTTTATTAAAGTTTATCTTCTGTTATTTTACATACATAATATTTAATAATATTACTCAGTAAATAATTTGTGTCTTGCAGGGAATAACTATGTGCAATCATTTTATTCTTAATAATTTTTACGAAAACCTTTATTTATTTATTTATTTATTTGAAATGAGATTATACATTCACCGATGAGATCAAGCTCCTGATTGGAGGAAAATAATGAAAGAAAATAAATTTTGAGAAAAGCTTAACCTGTTGCCACTGTTTTGAAGAAATGTCATGAAAAAGCTTTTAAAATTAAAAATAAAATATAAAATGGAAATAAATTAAAAATTAGCCAGAATGAGCACATCTACACATAAACAGCTTTCATTTAAAAAAATAATTATCAAAATCGAGCCAGTAGAAAGCTCAGGGCAGATGACCAAAAAAACAGCCAGGTGTTGATAACAATAGCCGGGTTACCATGTGAGGCACATATAATTGCCATTTTGTTGCAATCGCGCCAATGTGGTAAGCATATGACATCTGTGTTTATTTCTCTAGTATAGGATCTTCTAATTTGGCAGAAAAATGAGCAATTAAAATGAATTATGAATAAAAGCAATATGATTTAATGATTAGTATACATTCAAAGGCAGACCAAACTTTTCGCCAAGGACGGATTGTATTATTATAATTGTAATAGTTTGCTTAATTCTCTGTGCTTCGTTGGCCATTTTTTCATAATAAACATATATTTCATTTTTTGAATAAAAAAAAAAATAGGTTGCTTTTCTGAAGGAATCACGTGTGTTAAAATGCAAAAAATATTAGAATGTTGCAATATTTGTTAAATTTTGTTGTAATTCGAAATTTTCCAAACGTCTCCAAAAACTCTTCCTTGGTCTATTTGTATAAGAAAAATAATTGAATTTTTAACTAAATAACTACATTTCTCAGATATCAGACAATGATAAATTCGTTAAATTTTAGTAAATCTATTTGATATCTTGTATTAACATTATTAACGCAAAAGTAATTTTGCTCTCAAAATTAAAAAAAAAAAAAAATCGTATACGAAAGGGTTAAGTCATTTAAGAAAAACAGATAAATACGGCAACATATTAGAGGGGATTTATGAATAAATATTGTTAAATAAAAAACAATGTGCTTCAATTCCGTAACATTGATAACCCTTGGGCACGAGCGACACGTATACCTGCCGCAAAAAGGCTTAAGAATCCTTGTGTATCCAGTGGTATTAATTTTTGGCTTATGCACCACTTTGCTTCCGGCAGATATGGATAATTAGATTCCTCTATTACTACTCTACATAAAATAAAGGAATTTTTCTTGTGCTCGATGACTTAGGGTTTTGTACGGTCGTCTCTTGTTGTTTGTTGAAAATCTGATAAGGATTTTATAGGTAAAAACATATCTTTTAAAGGTATCTTGTATAGGTTTTTTATAGGTTTTCTTTTATAGGTAAAAGAAACTATAGATAAATTATGCACTGATATAATTAAGAGTAATGCGTAATGAACTTATATTGCAAGAAACGATAAATAGATTTCCTTTCCAATCATGGATTGGAGTTCCATCTGTTGTTGATGGTTCTGTTTCGTCCAATTTCTATTTTTTATTCTCAAAGAAAAATTGCTGAACGTGTCACCAGATACCAAGCTCCACGACATTTTAGACAGAAATGACATTCTAATGCCAGAGTAATTTAACTTTAGAGCTAAACATTCTACCACCA
>CAXHSM010001670.1:35100-101100 GCA_964019185.1 Maratus speculifer
ATAACAGTATATGCCAAAGCTGTATTTTAATAATGATTACTTTTGCACCAACAATGTTACATAGTTTGAAATGTTTCTTTTGTCGCCAACTTTTATGCTTGGCGACAATAGAGTGATATAACTTAAACGAACCGTACCTTCAAATTGCAGCATGTATAAAGTCATTTATAGCAGTGGCACGGATAATACACAATAAAACAACTGGTATTTAGCTTAAAATGATAGATGAATGTATCGAGTGAAACATTTTTCAAATGGTTGGGGTAATTTCTTAAATTACAATTTTTTTTTTTTTTTTTTTTTTTTTAATTTCGGTAAATGTTAAAACTTGTGGGCATATATTTTAGCTATTTCCATGAGTACTTCTAGTGTAAGTCACATGCTACGATTTTTGGCTACCAGTATTATAGAATAAAAAAAATGTGATTAATTTTATTGGCACATTCTCATTAATTGAATAAGGCCAGGCAGACTTTTCGAAAATAACGGTGGCTAAGAAGCATAGCAATTAATAAGTTATGTGACTTACACTACAGAACCCATGGAATTAGCCTTGTTCATATGTTTTACTTCTAGTATGTTTTACCTCTTTTAGATTAATTGCATATGTCGTAGGCTATTTGCAAAGAACCTATGCTGTGGGTGCCAGGAGGCCGGCTAATTGAGAAATCATCTTCCTTTTTTTAATCGGCCTGTTATTTTTCAGGCTTATTATTTGCAATAAGCAGCTGAAGCAGTTCTAAGCTAATTAAAAACTGATCGCTTGTTTCTCAGTCAGTCTGATAACTCTCAGATTTATTGCAAAGAGCCTGTGAAGAGTTGGGCTAATTGGAAATTATCTGTATAATTTCTTAATCAGCCTGTTTTTCTTTCTTTTTTTTCCTAGACTTTTTGCAATGAGCATATACAATTTTAGACTTTTTAGAAAATGACCACCGATGACCACCGATGACCGCTCGTTTGTCCAAATAGCCTAGATTATTTAAAGTACATTCCAGTATGTCCGAGATATTGCTTGTAAAAGAGTACGTTTCAGATAAAAAATAGGAGTAAAAACTTAAAATGCCTACAAAAATATATAATAAAACTGTTTTATTAAAATATCATTAATTCAAATTATTTTTAAAATTTATTTTTATTTCATTTCATTTGTTTTTTATTATTTATTTATTTATTTATTATTTTTGCTAACACCCTGAGTAGAAATATCAATACAATTTGCTGATAAATCAGATTTTTAAAGTTTTCCTAGAATTACACACAGAAGACATTCTTGTTCAGATAAAATAACTATAAAATATGCCTCAGAATAATTGCTGTATTAATAAAATTTGCCATAGGGCCGATCATTAATATTCTTTCAGAACATTATGTTGAGACGATATGGATTGCTAATGAAAATAATTATGAAAAATATGTATGGAAATTTCTGCCATAGTGACATTAAACGATGAGGCAGATTTTTAATGGTTTTCCAGCGTTAGAGAGAAGACTGGTTTATGAATGAAAATAGTTATAAAACTGATGTAAGAACATTTTTGTATCAATATAATATGCAAATACGGCAGATTTTCAACTTTTTTGTTTATTATTTATTTTATTTTATCTTTTGGAATAATTTTGAGAATAATGGTTGCCAATCAAAATAATTATAAAAAATAATTTCTGCCATAATGAAATCTGCAATTGAGCCTGACTTTTAAAATTTTCTCGGTATTAATGAAAATAAATATAAAACTTAACTAAGCAAAATTGCTGTATCGATAAAGTTACAAATGAGACACATTTTTTTTTTTTTTTTTATTCTGCATTATTTACAAAAGATCGGTTACAATTGAAAACAATTATAAAATATATATATAAGAAAATTTCTGCAGTAGTGAAATTTATGGATGAGTCAGATTTTTAGTTTTAAATCTTTCAACAAATCAATATTTATACAACAATAACAGTTGTGATTACTGCTGTTGAATCATTGTATGGTCTTTCTTATCGTTTTCCAAACAGTTAAACGTATTTTGTTCAGTTACTCTTAATATTTTAGATTATTCAAAGCGAACATTAAACGAAGGATTCGAAGAAAATAGTTTAACACTAGAACCGCCATTAGGGGTCAAAATGACCCCTGTCAGATTGATAATAACCGATTCAAACCAGAAATTTCTACATAAGATATGTTAAATATATGCAGCAGAAAAATAGACTAATTAAATAAGTTCAATAATTTAAAATTAAAATTCTGGTGAGAACATCTGTTATAAAACTTGAGTAAATTTCCCGGCGGTTCTACTGTTAACAAAAGTTCTATTTTAAATAATAAATTGAAAGTATCTATTTTTTGAAATCTTTTTTTGGGTTTGGTTCATCTGACGAAACCCTATTCGTCTAAGTCCCTTGAACCAATGAACCAATGCAGTATTAGTAGTTCCTACTGGAGTCGCTATGCTCCAGTTTACCTTCCATCGAAGTCGATGAGTCGAGTGACATATTGCGTAGTAGATGTTATGCAAGAAAGTCTGTATCCCCTGTCTGTCACAGAGTCCGTACACAAAAACTACATAAGCCAGGGAGTTCAAATTTTGTGTACTTATAGCTGAATACTTGTTGTCACACAACAAATCATAAAATTTTGAAACAGACTACTATTTTAATTAAAATATTAATTTTAAATCATCAGTTTATATATTTTTTTTTGTTTTTTTTCTTCTAATTACCCCATTTTTTTTTTCACTTTTAAAAGTAATGGAGTACTTCTCTTGCCACAATTACAAAATTAGTATTAAAAATTACAAAAAATTAATATCTCAAAAATAAATTGAGGTACACCTTTTAAAAAAACTGCATTTAATAGTAAACTTTTTCTCCTATACGATGGTGTAAAAGTTGAAAATGTGTGATTTTTACAAGTTTAAAAATTTGCATTAGCGTAAATTTCAAGATTGAAATTTCATTTCTTCTAATTGTTGCAAGCAAATTTAAATAAAATTATTATGTATACAAGATAAATTAATGGATTAAATAAATCACATGCTTATTTTTTTTTCATCCTATTTATGATCGATTTTGACACGCGAAGTAAAATATTTTATTTTATTTATCAAATTCTTATTCATTTAAATTACTAGCCGCCATAGTTGCAGCTGAAATTGATTTTTTTTTTTAATATTTATATTTATATATATTTATATTTATATAAATACTTTTATAAATACATCCAAAGTTATTCAGACAATACCATTAAATAAACAAATGAAACCAGTATTTTTACAATCAAATTATTAAAAAGAGTTGAAGTTTGAAGAGAAATAGAAGCAGATTACCAAATTACTAAAAAATATATGGATAAATGGACATTATATAACCAGAGTAGTAATTCATATATTACCATACAATAAAGCCAACGAACCAGTATTTTTACAGTCATCTTATCGAAAACAATTGAAGTTCGAAGTGAAACAGAAGGCAGATTACCAAATTAATGAAAGGTAAATGGATAAAAAGACAGTAGAAGGCTTTTCTATTAAACTACTTCTTCAGGGGTGTATAGTTTAACAAAAAAGCAAAAACATCCAACCAGTTTCTGTTATGAGTCTGCTAGAAGCTAAGAATTCGTTTCACAATACACCCGACTGGCTGGAAGCTATTCACATGACAAATTAGTAAAAATATCCTCATTGAAGAAAATAAAATCAATATGACAAAATAAAAATAATATAATATTCCTTAAAAAAGCATATATATACTAAAATATTTACCATTACCCAAATCCTAGCAAGATTTGTAGTGCAAGTGAATCCACATGAGATACAAACTACATGTGACTTTCTAACATTTAAGGTTATGGTCATAGTATAAATCATATAGATAATAAAATAAAGTTGTAACAATAATTATAAAAATTAGTAGAACATATATTATACCATATAATTCATAATAAATTTAGAAAAAAATATAAATGCTATTGTTAGAAGTATTATATTTTTATTTTTAAATAATTATAAATATTACTATATTAATTATTTAAATAGAATATATTACTACAACTTCTAGTGGGAAAATATATATATTTATTTATATTTTAATAATAATAATAATAATAATACAATAAACCTGCATGGACAGAATTTTTGGCAAACTTTTTAAATTTATTATATGCTACTAATTTTTTTAATATTTTTTGTATTGACTTAAAAAATTAAATACTATTGTAACTATAAAAGACGAAGTATCTACATTTTTCTAAAGATTCCATGCTACCATAAAAAAATATTAACAAAATTAGTGTGTTTTCACCCAAAAATATCCATAGAAATTTCAACTACATCGATCGCCATTCTAAAGGGCTTAAAAGAAAATTTGGTTTTTGAGCCAATTTTTGATAGTATTGTTGTAGAGTTAGCCTGCTGTGACTTTACCTTTTTTCCCTCCAATGTGTTTTTTGAAATGTTTCAAAATTAAATTACTTCAAGTTGATTTTTGGACTCTTTTTCCCGTTAGATCTGCAAAATCGTACTCTGGTGCAGCGTCTTTAGAAAAGCAGTTGCAGCCATTCCTGCATGTTGAGCTTAAGGCCTCTGCCCCTGCCCGTGAAGACACTCAGGAGCTAATACTATTCCCATGGGGAGGCATTTTTTAAATAACTCTTTCGTATTTTGACCATTTTTTAATAACTTTTTTACGTTGGATAGCTGAGGTCCCTCTCAAGATCGCTCTTTTATTACTTTTCAGTTTTGGTCGCAAATATTTTTATAAAATTACTTTCACTTTCTGAACCGGTTCTGAAAGTGAAAGTAACTTTATAAAAAATATATGTGACCAAAAAAAAAAAAAAAAAAAAAAAAGTAGTCGCTATCCAATGAAAAATAATAATAATAATAAAATAAATAAATTAAATAAAATAAATTAAATTAAAAATGTCAAAATGCGAAAGAATTATTAGAAAAATGCTGCCCTATAGGAATAACTAACTCGCGAGCGTCTTTGCGGACAGAGACCGGGGCCTTAAAAACCCGTTTACACAACGTATGTAATTGCACTATAAGAGATATCTCATACAAAAGTTCAAAATTTCCCTTATCCTACCCAACAATCCAAAACAAAGAGAATTGATAATGATAATTTTAGATTTCAACGAGGATACCTTATGGCCTCATGGGCGTTCACTCGTTTCTTAAATTATTACCCAGCCAGGTAAATTACGGATGTAAAAGAAGCATTTATTGAACCATAAAACATATTTACTTATACTTACCGGTGGGAGTAAATTAATTCTACAGTGTTTATGTATCGGGCTATTTCAGGCTAGCTTCCACCAGTCGTACAATTGAATATAAGTTGAAACAACGAAGGACTTATTAGTGTTTTAATACATTCTCGACGATATAGGCCAAATGGTTGTAGCATTAAAGCAATAAAACATTTTAAGAATATTGAAAAGAAATTATAAGTAAAAAATGAAAAACATAATATATATATATATATATATATAAACCGCTTTTATCTATTAACCTTACGGCAAAAGTGTAAAATTTTATTGTTGTTTACTATGTATTATTTTAACAATGCGCTAAAAAAGGTTGATTTTTCCGACATGATACAAAATATTTAATTAAGTAAATGGATATAGTCTTTGAGAGTATTAATTATTCCTCAGTGTTTTAAAATTATATTATACCTGTGGAATAGTATTAATTTAAAATACACATCTATTGCAGTGAAACCTACAGATTAGAGAAAGAAATTTGCATATCAGTACACGGCGCTGAGAAGATTAAGAGTTTTAGTAATAAATAACTTTGATTACGCATAAGTTAAAAAATTTATTTAGAAATCCTAGAGAATGATTTAAATAATGTTTAATTTTTATTTAAATTTTTCATTACCCTATTCTAGGAAAAAAAAATAGCAAAAATTGTATATATTTTTTTTATAAATTCACTGTCTTCTGCTTTTCACAAAACATTAAAATAAAAAAAAGGGAAAAAAGAGTTTTGGTCGTTATAATCGAGTTTTGTTCCAAGTCAAATTATAACGGAAATGTTTGCGAAAAAACATGAAGTGAAGAAGTGAAATGACGCGTGATTTTCAAGATGAAGATCGGATGCTTATTTTATGATCGTGTCATTTAGCAACTTGCAGCGACAAATATGTCTCTGAAATGGATTACTTCTAAATCAGACTTTAAACTTTAAATTTAACTTTCCCAGAACGACGTTATTGTAAATACAGTCGAACCCCGTTATAACAAACTTCAAGAGACCGAAATTTTTATTCTCTATATTCGGTGGTTCGCTATATCCGAACTGTTAAAAAATGTTAGAGTTTATAAAATATGTATATAATTAATTGATACCTATGTGTTCAATAATGATGTATTTAGAAAGAAAACCTAAATTCTATTAGATATAATCATTAATGAATAAAATTGACTAAAATTGATTTCATTAAACTGGGACAGTACTAAATAAATTAACTAAAAGGGAAGACAAATAGAAAAACAGTAAAGCGCCGATTATCTAAACATTCGAGACCAACCCTAGTTCGGATAAATGTTAGGATAAATGAGTAAATAATTTAAGGAATGATCCTGACTATACTAAAATCTTTACACTTTATCTAGGCTTGGGATGACTAACACTAATTATTGGCGCGTTAAAAATCGTTTTATTTTTATTTTGTTTGTTTACTTGTTTACCATTTAAATTTTTCATAATTTTGTGAACTTCAGACTTCAGATAGTTTGATTTAAGGAAAAAAGCTTTTGATTATTGCTTGCTTCAAACAAGATGTTATTTTCAATCTTGCCATATCTCGAATTATTCTTAAATACATTAGTTAAATAAGTTAGCTTAAATGCGTTACTGAATTGCTATGACAGGAATAATGGAAAATAACTAACGGGTGGCCGTGATCACACTTGCAGAATGGTTACTATAAAAGAGAGAAAATACAGGTCATACTACTTTTTAATAAAAAGACTTATCGTTAATTTGCACCGTTCTACTAGCCGGCATGCATTTTCTTATAAATTAGAGTCGAAAACCTTATTTCACATCAGCGGAAAAGTAATAAGAGGAAAAAAAATCATGATCGACTAGAAAAAAAGTTCATTATAACCGATTCTTAAGATTCTGGAGGTTCGCTATAAAAGTATAAAAATGCATTAACACTAGAACCGCCGGGAAATTCACTCAAGTTTTATAAAAAATGTTTCTCACCAGAATTTTAATTTTAAATTATTGAACTTGTTTAATTAGTCTATATTTCTGCTGCATATATTTAACATATCTTATGTAGAAATTTCTGGTTTGAATCGGCTATTATCAATCTGACAGGGGTCATTTTGACCCCCAATGGCGGTTCTAGTGTTAAATACAATAGGAAAACGGCGGGACCAAAATTTCCGTTCGTTATATCAGGGACATTCGGAAATTAATTTATGGCACTAGAATTTATTTTTCTTTTTCCTACTAGTATTTCAACGTCATCTTTCTAGGGTTTAATGAATTTCCCTTAATCTCGGCATTATTGAAAAGGTATAAATTTTTAAAAATCCTATTTTATGCCATATCCCATATCTCATAAATTAATTTCAGTAATTTTTTCTTCTTTAAAACGTTTCAAGAATGCTCGATAGAAGTGGCCATCTGAAACTGATGTTTCCAGGATGTTTCTATTTATACGGATACGTAAAAAAATAGTGTGATTTTTTTTTTCTAAATTATCCGGAACACTTTATGCATAAATTAAATGCGGAAACGTCAGTGAAGAATTACTTTCGAGACTCGAAATTTTTTGCATTCCGTTCGTTTGTCTTTCTATCTCTTCCGCAATCACTGCGGTAAAAATCATCCGATTCCTTGAAATTAAGTAAGCATGTTCATGAGATATGCGGATTTAGCTGTACAGTGTGGGTTATTCCATGTCAAATCAAACACAAAAAAGTTGCATTTTCAACCTGATCCCCCCCCTCAGAATTTTATGAAATTTGGCTCACTTGTTAAATTTATATAGAAATCAACAAATACAAAGTAATAAGTCTCTATTTCTCATAGTTTCTGAGATAAATAACATCAAAAATTGAAAAAAAAAATTGCAAAATTTTGAATTCCGTGCACTACAAAATAATTCATATTTAATTCCTTAATTAAGGTACAGCTTTAATCTTAGTATTATAAGAAGGTACTTAGTATTATAGAAGGAATGCTTTGGGCTTTCTTATGATATATCACACGCATATTTTTCTTTAATTTTTAATTTCAAAGTCAAAACTTTTGACCTGTGACCTTCTGTAACTCAAAAAGTAAACTTTTATTCCCCCCCCCCCCCAAAAAAGTATGTTTTTTACATTGTTTCTCTATAATATCTGACTTTCTTATTTTGGGACGCTCATGGGATATTGAGTTATAAATTAAAATGCACACACCTGATTTCAATTTTATTACCAAAATCCCCTATATGATGACTTATCTATGCTAATTTATGTTAACAAACTTATATTTATGCATATTTGATAAGCATTATTTATTGGTAAGCAAAGACATGTTCTACTTCTCTCAATTATGCATATTAATTTGGGACATGTTATAAAGTTAAGAATTTCTAATTAAAAAAATTATATTTATTTTAACTATAAATATTGATTGAATTTTTTCTTTATTATAATGTAAATGTAAATTTGTAAGTTTGCAAAATAAGTAGATATTAATTGTAATAATAGGTTGGTACTAATTATTTTCACTTGTAATTGATTATAAATTTAAAATATTGACACACATTGTCAAATTATAATGCCCATGTGATATAAAACGATTTTTTGTTAAAATTTTATTATTTTCCGTTGTAACCATTAATTTTCAAAGTAAAGATACTGTTTGTTCACATAACAAACATGTTTCATAAAAATGTTCTGCAATAGCATGCTTGATATGCATATATGTAGACACACATGCATTTCCGCCCCCCCCTTCCTCCCTCCGTAGTATATTTCCCATCTTCTCTGAAAATTCAATAAACAACTGATTGTGTAAAATCCTTTTATAATAGTGACAATGTAAGTAGAATTATGCCTGGTAAGAAGGTTTTTGTGTCAATGAAAGTTGATGGCATGAAGGAACATATACAAAAAAGATTAATTTTGTGTAATTTAAAGGAAGTGTTTAAGCAGTTCAAGGATGAATATCCAGAGCTTAAGATTGGATTTTCCACCTTTGCTGAACTTCGACCAGAAAACTGCATTTTCGCTGAGTATAAACAAAATCCCAATCTAAATTAACATTTTGACACAGATTTTATTCATATTTCAGAAGATAAGCTAATAAAATCTTAAATTTCATAGGACATTTTTTTATTACTTAAAGTGTTTTGAATATGGAATAACTTAAAATGTACTACAACATTTTCTACTTTAAGAAGTTATTGGCAGGAACATTGTTTCAGAGTTTCCGAGTTAAACTTGGAATTTCTTAATAAAAATAGAACGCTAAATTGGAAAAATTAATTAAACAAAAAAATAATAATAATTTTACAAATTATAACAATTCTTTGGAAAAAGAATTTTTAATCAATTTCACAGGTTAGATTTAGATTGCGATGACGAAAGTTTGCCGGATTTAAGTTTATACTGGATCCAGATTCGAGTTTGTTCAATGCAAACGATCATCTAATGGTTCAACAATAACAAGGTCGTACCAGCTGTGGATGCTCGGCAGCCCCATAGCCCTCAGCACATCCCATCCGCACCCCAGCGTCCCCAAAACAACCAACCTTCCTTCTAAACCTGTCCGGCTTGCATTTTCAGAAAGAATCACGTTTTACATCGCTAGAACAACGCTATCGCCAGAACAGCGTTATCGCCAGAACAACGATTGGCGTGGAGATGAAGTCAATGCAACCCTTCCTTCTGCAAAGAGATCGCGCTTATTGTTCATTTGTTTTTCAGTAAATGTTATCGAGCAAAGACTATAATATGAGGAAATGTTATTCACCGTTGTTTACGATTAAAACACAGTTTAAAACAAAGAGCTTCTTCAGATTAAAATGCTTTAAATTTCACAGAACATCTAAACATTTTTTTTTTAATTCAAAAATATTATTTCCTTAACTGGCTATTTTCGAAAAAATTGAGAAGTTAATTAAAAACAGTAGTAAAGATTCGCTTGTTATAAATATAATTCTATTAATCATATGTTTTATGGCACATTTGAACTAAGTTTATTTTGTGTTTGGCGATGCAGCTAGCTGAACGTTCTCGCTTTCGCCGACTCGCCAAGGCTTGTGCTCAAAACGTGATTCTTTCTGAAAATGCGTCCGGCTTCAGAATTTGATCCTTTCCCTCTCCCCAACCTAGCCCCTGCCAGAGACCCGGCCGCTCTGGGCGCTTGTCGAGACACCTGACCTAGGAGAGCCTTTTACCCAGAGAACCGCAAAAAGAGAAGAGAAGGTGAAAGGTTCACGACGTCAAACGAAGAAAAACCGAAGGATTACAGACTTCAAAAGTTGGTAAAAAATATAAAATGCGGTCACCACAAGGCCCATTCTCGAAAAGAAAACCACAACCATTTTCCAAATGATTAAAAACGTTTAGCCATGCCTTGTGCTGATTTTATAAATTTTGATAAGCATTGATTATCGTTGAAATAGACTTCCCAATATCAAGCCGAAATGCAGACTTACTTTCATGACGTGGAATACATAAATTTTGAATGTTAAAATAAAAAATTACCCAGCCGATTTTAGTTGCAATACCTTAATTAGGATTTTAAAATTCTGTTAAATTGGAACTTTTGAATTACAATATTCATAGTTAAATAAGAATTGTTTTTTGTGTGTGTGTTTAGCAATAAAAGACATTAAATAAGTTAATATTGTTATTCAAAAATACTGGTATTTGAATTTCTCAGCCCAAAGTAACCGCAAGAGAATATTTCCTTGAGATTTTAATGAAAAGTGTAATCGTAGGGAAATTTTTAAGCTTCGGAGATAGGATAATAATCAGGACGAAACGAAGACAAAAAAATCCTTCTTTTTTTTCTAGAAATTAACAAATTTCAGAAAATCAAACATGATAACCTTTCTTATTAAATAAATTAAGATAAAACTGAAAAATATAACATTTAAAAATAAAAATGCTAAATGATGCAAATATTCTAGTCAGAAAAATATTTCCATCTTACAACTGAGTGTTACAGACCGGGAGGTGACAGAAGTCAACTAGGTGCGGAGGCCTACCGTAAGGCTTTAGCTCTATAAGCCCCGCCTAGCAAGTTTATCTTATAATTTACCCCGCACAGCCAAGCGAACAGTCCCGAAGGAACCAACCGAAAAATTAACCCCCTTTATTAAAAATGAATTAAAGTACAATTAATCCACATTGGAAGCTCAATTTCTTCTGGGCATTCCCCAAGATAAACATTTATGATGTTTAACTTACAAACATTTCATTCTTTTAATATAAATCTCATTACATTATATATTCGGAATAATTTTAATTTTAAATGCATGCATTAAATGTTGTATTATTAAAAAAAAAAAAAAAAAAAAAAAAAAAAAAAAAAAAAAAAAAAAAAAATTGTTTATTTATTTTTTTTGGACAAAAGACAACATGTTTTCGTAGCATTTTACTTTTTTCTCCTGAAATTGAAATGATATTGTGATTTTTTTTAATGTACATAATTTTATGAAAATAAACTGTAACAAAAATATGTTGCTATAAATCTGCTTTAAAGATTCATCTGTCATGAGTAAGAGAAAATTCAGAAAATATGCGCAAGAGATATGCAGATAATAGATATCTGCGCATATGTGACGTCATACTAAAAACCCACATATTTGCATTATCATCCCGGCAATCTGCTGGCTCAGCTGTGTCAATTTACGCATGGTTTCAGCATTATCTTCGTACGCTTGCGTATTGCAGTTTTGTAAAAAGCTTAAACTAATTATTTTTTATACGATTTTAAAAATATATGTGGCATTAAAATGTGCCTTTGTGTAGTTTAAAGTATTTTAATAGATCTCTGTTTAAATACTTTTCTGTATAATCGGTATTTTTTTTTTAATATTATTTATTTGTAATCATTTATTTCTTTTTATTTATCTGTTTATTTTTATCCATTTATTTATTTGTTTTTATTTTTATTCATTAATCAATTTATTTATTTTGGCAAGATTTTTCTAGAATTTTTACCAATTTTTCTTTTAACACGAAAATTTTAAAGTTAATTCCTACATGCAAAGATACAAATGTTTATTCCTTTTAATATTAGTATAAAAAATGTCAAATATTTTATTAAAAGTAGTTTTTTTAACAAATTTTCGGAATGATTGCTCAAATTTTTTCACTTTTCTTTTCGTATTCATCTTACAATAACATTTTTTTATCTTAACACGTTCGCTGCCGCTTACATGAAGATGTGATGATAGTTAATGACGCACTGTAGAAAGGGATTTTTCTCAGAAGCCAATTTACTTTTTATAACAAAGAATCAGTGAAAGATTCTCCCGTGCCAGCGCGTGACTGGCTATTGGACATCACCCCACATCACGCGCTGGCGCGTAAGTGGCCCCTTAACGTCCGCGCCATATCACGAACTGGCGCGTGATCGGCAGCAAATGTGTTAGTGTGAAAAAATATATCAGTTTACGTAATAGTATGTCCCATGCATAAACTTTCCAAATCTTTAATTCAAATGTCGTAAATTACGTAGTATGTAAACTAACAGTAATTATTTTAATTTTAAACTTACACCACATTTTTTTAAGAGCGATATGTAACAAGTTTACGCAGCAGATTCCCTATTCAACTTAGTGTTGGCTAGGACACAAAAAATTCATGACGTTTGTATGAGGTACAACAAAAACACTTTTGTCATGACAATGTCATGCTTCAAAATAGCTTGTTTGGATTTGAGAAAAGCTGTTATAAATACAGGGACATATTTTCAATAATCAACTTTTCATAACGCAGCTTTAAAAGTTGTGATGTTTTTAACCCTTCTTTTCTAACAAAATTAATTATCTAATGAAACCTTTTTTTGAATATTAGGATTTCTAAAAGTTATAATAATTAATTTTGCGACTGTATATTTTCTATTTTGCATGCACATCGTAATTTTAAAATATAATGTAAAATTATACAAGTATGTATGCGGTATTCTTTAAAGAAATCTTACATATATGTTAGGAATTTCTTTCAAAATTTCAATTCAAAAAAGAATTGAGCCGGGTCAGATCGTGTGGGGTCTGTTTTGACCGATTTTTGTACGGGCCGGACATTTAAGTGACACCAGGCCCGGGCAGACTTCTAAACGAGCCCTCCCCCCTCTTCCCCATCCACATAAAAAAGATGTGGCAACTTTTTAAAAGGACGGCTGGAACCGATTCTGTTTCTACTCTGTTATTGTCAATCATTTGCTATCCTAAATGATATACACATAGTGACAAACACAAGTTGGGAAGTATAAATTCAATATTGTTAAAAGAAAGAAATGAAAAGATTAGCTCTTTTCTTTTCTTTCCATCAGAACCGACCCAACAGAACAACCCCCCCCCCAAATTCGTCTCGCTTTTTATCTTGCATATTTTACTCTTCTCTTTCACCTTTTCCAAGCTTTTGCTTTTTCGAACTTCAAACGCAGCCCGCAACCCTGTTCTGATTTTGACTCTTTCATCGACAGACAATGACACCAGAACACACACAACCCATTCCAGTCATCCTCTGAAACGAAACAGCTCTCGTGCCTTACCGCTTCAATAAAGACCCCAACATGACAAAATTTTTGAGGTACCTCAAACCTGAAAACTGAGGTATTGGGACAAATTGTCAGGGTGTATGGGACAAAAGAGGTGCCTCATGTATGTGTTACCCAACACTAGCAGATTAAATGTTGAAGATATTTTCAAACTAATGTATTTTTGGTACCACTCTGTTATCCCTTGGACCCTTTTCGCCAAATTATACAAATCGCCAAACTAATAGCCAAATTATACATATTGACGGGATTTTTATTTCAAATAACGAAAAAGACAAATAATTAGTAGAATATTAATAAAAATACTAATAAAAAAGTCGAAATAAAAAATCACCTAATGACATTTTAAACACTTGGATCCTATTTCATTTCATCCATTATTGGCATTTAATTTTATAGTTTGGCGATAACTTTTTGGTCAACGGGATAACCAAGTAGTACCGTACTTTTGTGTTAATAAAGTAAAGATAAGATTTAAAGCCAAATATTTTCAAATCTCATTTTTATTCTTTTAACCCAATATAGCAATTTTTTTTCTCTTTTCAACAAAATTTATTCGGAATTCCTACATCGATTTTTGAATTTTTAATGCTATCTTTAGTGTTTTTTTCCCATTTTGCGGCTATTTTTAACATTGATAAAAAGAAAATTGTTTCAAAACATAACATAAAATGATAAAATTTTAAGATAGGTATCGTTGTAGATGCTTCTTAAATGATAAAGTAACAGACAAAGAATAAAAGTTCACATAAATACCTGTTTTACGAGGTATCCGTTCAGCAATCCTAATTTCTTGCACATGATAAACAAACTACGAATGCCAGTGGCTCATTGAGTCACGATCCGTGGGCGTCTTTCAAAATGATCTGATACGTTAACGAGAAGCGGCTCTTTGTGTGAATTTACATTATAAGCATATACTGTTAAAGAGCCGTTTGACTCATTTTTAATAGATTTTTAAGGTACAACTTTTCTGCAGCTATTTATACTTTTGGACCGAATTTTTACTCCCAACTTTTTCCGGTGACTTCTTCCCCTATTTCCTGAACGTGAATTCAATGCAAGGAATGGGCGGGGCTTAGTAGGAATTTTAAAATACATTAATGTATTAGTTATTAGTATAAAATAAAAAGGAAATAAGTTTAGTTTATTTCGTGAATCGGTGGAATATTACGGAAAACTAATGATATACATATATTACATTAGTGAAAGACATTTTACTTAGTTAAATTTCGCTCATTGAAAAGTTCTTTAATATACTGATTACAAAATTCAGCATTTGACATCAATAAACATGAAATAAAGTGTGTTAACAAACAATGCGTCGTAACCCGGCTATAGTGTTGGGTAGGACACGGAAAATTCATGACGTTTGTATGAGGTACAACAAAAACACTTTTGTCATGACAATGTCATGCTTCAAAATAGCTTCTTTGGATTTGAGAAAAGCTGTTATAAATACAGGGACATATTTTCAATAATCAACTTTTCATAACGCAGCTTTAAAAGTTGTGATGTTTTTAACCCTTCTTTTCTAACAAAATTAATTATCTAATGAAACCTTTTTTTGAATATTAGGATTTCTAAAAGTTATAATAATTAATTTTGCGACTGTATATTTTCTATTTTGGATGCACATCGTAATTTTAAAATATAATGTAAAATTATACAAGTATGTATGCGGTATTCTTTAAAGAAATCTTACATATATGTTAGGAATTTCTTTCAAAATTTCAATTCAAAAAAGAATTGAGCCGGGTCAGATCGTGTGGGGTCTGTTTTGACCGATTTTTGTACGGGCCGGACATTTAAGTGACACCAGGCCCGGGCAGACTTCTAAACGAGCCCTCCCCCCTCTTCCCCATCCACATAAAAAAGATGTGGCAACTTTTTAAAAGGACGGCTGGAACCGATTCTGTTTCTACTCTGTTATTGTCAATCATTTGCTATCCTAAATGATATACACATAATGACAAACACAAGTTGGGAAGTATAAATTCAATATTGTTAAAAGAAAGAAATGAAAAGATTAGCTCTCTTCTTTTCTTTCCATCAGAACCGACCCAACAGAACAACCCCTCCCCCCCAAATTCGTCTCGCTTTTTATCTTGCATATTTTACTCTTCTCTTTCACCTTTTCCCATAGCTTAAGCTTTTGCTTTTTCGAACTTCAAACGCAGCCCGCAACCCTGTTCTGATTTTGACTCTTTCATCGACAGACAATGACATCAGAACACACACAACCCATTCCCGTCATTCTCTGAAACGAAACAGCTCTCGTGCCTTACCGCTTCAAAAAAGACCCCAACATGACAAAATTTTTGAGGTACCTCAAACCTGAAAACTGAGGTATTGGGACAAATTGTCAGGGTGTATGGGACAAACGAGGTGCCTCATGTATGTGTTACCCAACACTAGTTTCGCCAAAGTATAGTCAAACGCTCTTGCATTTCAATAAACGAGTGAGCGCCTCAATTGGTATTAAGTCCTCCTCGTTATAAGTTAATTGCTAGTTACACATTTTGCCGCATCAGATTGATAAGTAGTGCAGCGAAAACTCGTCTTATTGATCAATAAAATTCTGAATTGCTTCAACTTAATTCCAGAAAATCTTTTACAAGTGGAATACAGATTCTATTTGAGAAGGTATTGAAACTATTCCGACATTTTCGTACATTTAAAGAAGTCTTCTTTAGTTTTCTTTGGTTAGTTTAATAATATTGGGAAACTTATACAAGAGGCTTTTTATTTATCACATTCATGAAATCAATTAAAAATTCGAATACAAGCTGCTTCCAAAATATTTGTCCACTCGAGGGCCGCTCAGTATGAGTGAATGGGCGTGTACCCTAAAATATCGATTTGGATATGGGTGGAGCTATGACGAATGAAACTGAAGTACACCGTACGGAGTTGAATGAGGTGGTGTTAGAACATTACCGTCCCAATATTCTAGAAGGAACAGTTAAGGAATCCGAACCCCATTGACATCACTAAAGAAGATTACTAATCATCACTATTTAAAATTATTATAAAATATCTCATATCTATTATGTTGGCAGACACAATAGACATGATATATATATAAACCTGTAAATGTAACCAATTTATCACTAATTGTTAACAGCTGCATAAATATACCCGTTGATATGGATATAAGTTGATACCTCAAAACGGAATTAATTGTTGCTAACTTCTAACTAACCGACCTATTATTTGCTCCGATTTTATTTGAAGTTCACTATTAACCTCCCACTTTCACGCCCCAAATTATCTAATACATATTTTTCTCTAATGTAACAAAAACCGATTCAATAAAAATACTCAGAAAAATTATATTCTGAGCTAAATCTTTATTAAAAAAGCCAGAAGTTTTATAGTCCAGCCAGTATTCAAATATTCAAAATTATCGAAGAGGGAGGAAGCCATATATGATCAAAATTTTCTTACCACATATTAATTTATGATAACAGTAATGTAGAAATATTAATATTTATAATACTGATATCATTAGTTCAAAATTACAAATAGGGAAAAATATTTTCTTAATGCTGTCTGTTTTTTATATTTTTTAATTTCAGACATTTGTTTAAAAGAAAGGCAATGTAGCTGAAAAACTATAAGCTCATTTATGCCCAGCCCCCCCATCCAACTCACACACATTATCATCGCGAAAAAAAAAATTACGGGTTTTATTTTCTTATTTGTTTAATATAAGGGCGTATCTTACTTTAATCATACACAGTATGTGATAACATCTCACAGTTTCTAAAATTTATGGTACTACTCTGTTATCCCCTCGACCAATTTCGGCAAATTGTACAAATCGCCAAACTCATTGCCGAACTGTGCATTTCGACATAATTTTTATTTTAAATAACGAATTAATAAAATATTTATAAAATTACAAATAAAAAATCGAAATAAAAATCACTTAATGGCATTTTAAAAACGTGCATCGTGTTTAATGTCATTGAATGTGACATTCACGATCATCCATTATTGGCATCTAATCTTATAGTTTGGCTATATATTTTCGATCGACGAGATAACCTAGTAGTACCAAATTTATTTATTTGTGTTTCTTTTAAACGCTTAAGATCGGTATTTATTTGTTTCTGTCATAAATTTTTGCAGCGGGATGTGCATTTTACTAATGTATGTTTACAGGAACGAACTTCACATTTTCACCTGAACGTTTTGCTTTCTCTTTCCGAACGAGCAGCAGCGAAAATTATGCCAAATCCCCCATGTACATTTTTGGATCTCTTACTGCCTCTTTCCACCATCCTCCGTATAACAGGCCTGTGCGCCGACAAAAAAATGACTGCTGTCCACTGCGGATGTTTTATTTTCAGCATCATACGGTCAATTGGAATTTTGACTCCTATAATTAAAAAAATAATAATAATAAATAAATAAATAAAAATTCGAGTTCGTTTTCAGAGATTAAACAAAACAAATAAATCTCTTTTTTATTTATTTGAATATGAGTGTCCTAAAATTAGCGAACCGTACATGCGTTAAAAAAGTACCCTTTTGGTAACCGCCATCTTTGTGTCGGCGATTAAACTGGGGAGGGTACTCATACTACGTCACGAAGGGCTCGCTTTCAGGAAGTGTGTTGTTCAGTTTCCCTTCCTGATTCGGATTTTCCTACATTATCTGTCGTTTTCCCCATTTCTTTACTTGACATTTCAGCATTGTTTTAATTAGCCAATCCCTTTACATCTTTTCTATTATAATTATTTTGTTAGCCCCCGTAATCTTCACTTAAATACGAATAGGGCTGATGGGGCTAAAAACATGTGAAAGTGGGCGTTTTTTTTAAAGGCTAAAACGGGTATCATTGCCTGCATTCAAGATACAGAATTTTGGATGCGTCGTAAACTGTTTTTTTTTTCCTTTTTTTACATATGATGTAGAAGTGCTTGTTATATTTTAATAAAATAAATGTTATTTGCTGTCTCTTCTTTAAAACTGTTGGTGGTGCGGCGTTATCTATGACGGACGTAGGAGCAAGAAGGAGTGCCTTCTGTTAGAGTTTTTCAAAGGAGCCCTAGCCCATACACACACAAAGTTGCCTAAGGTTCGAAGAAAACCACGAAAAACTCCGAACGGTAGTGCCGACGGGCGCGATTGGATTCGAGCGCAGTACTTTTCGTCAACCAGTTTCGAGAGTATAAGCTCTCAGCCGCTGATGGAGGATGCTATAAATATGATGCAAGGGATCACCTAATTTCTTTTTGTAAGACATTTCGTCGCTTTAGTATGTACTTGTTGACAAAAAGCAAGATTATTTATTAAATTTCTTTTATTATACTATTTATCGCGAAGACAGGCGGGTGACCTGGAAAGTGTTTTCTTTCATGAGGGGCAATTGAATTTCCCAGACGGATATTTTTTTCACACAACACTTGAGGTTGTTTACCAGCTTTTATAGTCAAGAACGGTACGATTATTTTTTACTTCGATTTCTTACTTCTAGACGACGCACTTTTACGTTCTCGATTAGGGATTTAAATCTACTTTAAAATGCAATTTGTTTGAAAACGCTATCAGGATTTACTCACTTTTTATGGTTTTCAAAATAATTTTCAAGAGCATATACATATTTTTTTAAAGATCGATCTCAGTCGAGTGCAGATAATCGACCATGATAAATAACACCAACATTCACTGAAAAGTACGAATGTGTTTTTAGTATAGAAGGTTCTATTGAGTTTCTACATTTATTTTTTGGAGCTATTTTCTTTCTTTTCTCTCGCTTTTATTATTGCTTAAATTAATTTGTTCTTTAAATAAAATAAATATCTGCAATTTTAAAAGGTTTCTTTTGTTTTTTTTATCTGGCTCTTACAACTTTAAAATCAGAGTATATTTTTTTTTTTTCTTATTATAAATATCGATAAATATCTCCACTCATAATTTTAGCCTGAATCAATAACGGAAAGTTTGTCATTAAATAATATGAAGACAAATGTTTGAAAATTTTTGTGGACATTTAGAAAAGAAAAAAAAAAAAAAGACATAAAGTCAGTACAGTAATGTATCTTTAAGTCCTTCGGTGCTGCCATCTGTTAGCGCTTTATTGAGTATATGAATACATAAAGCAATTGTTTAATAGATTTTTTAATATTTTTTGTCTTCAACCGCAATATTCCAAGTTAATATTTGCCCCACCAGTGGCCGAGAGGTACGGACCTCTCAACTGGTAGACGGCAGGTGCTGGGTTCGAACCCAATCGCGGCTGTCGGCCTAACCGTTCGGAGTTTTCGTGGTTTTCTTCGAACCTTGCGTAAATACGGGTTAGGTTCCCTTAGAAAGACCCCCACGAAGGGCACTCCCTCCTGGTCCTATATCCCTAGCGTAGATAATCGGACGACAAAAATAAACCAAACCAAGTTAATATTTTATAAATAAAATTGTGCATTAAATAATACTTCTAGACTTTTAAAATTAACTGTCTATAAACACAGTTATTAAAAGCTGCTTGGGCCCCTACCAGTGGCCGAGAGGTTCTGACCTCTCAACTGGTAGACGGCAAGTGCTGGATTCGAAACTAATCGCGGCAGTCGGCCTAATCGTTCGGAGTTTTCCGTGGTTTTTTTCAAACATTGGATTTCCTCGCGTAAATACGGATTAGGTTCTCTTAGAAAGACCCCCACGGAGGAGGGTCAATGTATCAATAAAAATAATTGATTCTGCTATTGTGGAAGTCTTTTAACTTCTGCCTGAAAATTATTCCTATTATAGAATAAGACAGGAAATCTTCGACTTATTCTAACCGGAAAGGCATAAATACTAAAATGACACTATCTTATCATTTATCCATGTGCAGTGTTTTTTTTTTTTTTCTGGTACTTGCAAAAATGATGTTTGCACATCGTTAAATCAACCAAAACCACGCAGCACGAACACTAAAATAATGATATATGAATTTGAATAAAGAAAAGATGAAGAAATTTGAATGGCCAATTTGAATAATAAAAATTTCAAAACAAACCAAACATAAAATTTTAATAATATAAATTTCAAAATTACCGTTCAATAGTAGTTATATTAAACATTTGTTATCAAAAATTGCATTATCTAGGCGGAAAGATACATACTATGTAGCGAATAGTTCAGAATTCTGCTGATAGAAATAACATGTTTGGGCTCTGCATTTTTTAAACAGTGAAAAAGATATTTGAATGTAATCATGGGTCATTCATATAATAATAAAAGTAATATTTTCTTCTTCCTTTATACTTAAAATCGGAGAATACTAACACTTATTCTTTCAATTCTACATTTTTTTACATAAAAAAATAATTTCTAATGCTGATTTTTTTCTACCTATACTGTTTATTATTTAAAATATTCTAGGAATATGCCATGATCTAAATTACTTATTAATTTTATTAAATAATAGCCTTTTTTTTAATTGTTCGTCATTAATATACTAATTTTTCCAAACAGTTATTTACAAAAGAGTAAACGATATTATTTTAAAAGGTTAAAATGATTTTTTTACATACAATTTCATTTATAAGATGTTAATTTTGAAAGAGATTAAAAACAAAAAGAAAAAACAATACAAAGAATGAATGACTGGTTTAGACAACTATATATTTCTGTTATTCATGCAATTTGCAATAGATGGTAGCACCGAAAATCTCTTACAAGCATGAAAAAAAATCAGCAAAATTCTATTTTTTGCAAAATGATTAATACATAAAGCGCCGTGCAAAAAGAGCGGTCGCCTCGGGCGCGAAAATTTAGGGGGCGCCAAATTTATACTGTTAACTACATTTTTGGCATGTCACAAGGAAAAGTTGAGGTTGGGGGGTGCCAAATTGCAACTTTGCTCCGGGCGCAGTTTTTTCTTCGCACGCCCCTGAATACATCTTATGTACTACAATAGATTTCTTTTCGTATTGCTGAAATATTTTATTCGATTTCTACTCGAATTGATTAGTATTATGAAAAATTCTGAATTCGTATTTTTTAACATTAAGATACTGCATTTGAACATATGCATATGTATATATGTATGTATATTTCTTTTTCAGCATTTTCCTTAATATTTTTCCTTAATATTTCCTTTGTTTTTCTGTTCAACAGTGTAACGGAAGAAAAACGCCAACTCACCTGTTAAAAGAACACTCCATACGCAGGGATTTCTCAAACTCAAACCGCGGACCCCCAAGCTAACACCATGTTCGTGTAGAAAAAGTATAATATTAATTATGGAAAAATTACAATTACAAAGATTACGTAAGACGAAAATTATCTTCCGCAATTTCTAGTTCCAAACGACTTCAATCTAAAATCTTGAAAACCTGCACCGCAAAAATAATAGTCATTTAAGAATGTCGATAACAGATGGCAGCATCAAATGAATGCTAATACTTAAAGAAAAAATAATACCCAAAGAAGAGTTGCAAACAGAATAATTTCTTAATCTTATTTTTCTTACTTTCTCATCTCCTTGTTATTTAAAATATTTTAGGAACATGTCATGTTTTAAATTCATTTCTTAATTTTAGCAACTGATAACTTTTTTTCTGAATGCCTGTCTTTAATAAACTGGTTTTTCTAAACAGCTATTTATAAAAGCAGAAACTATATTCTTTTTTAAAAGGTTTAGAATGATTTTTTTTAAATACAATTTCATTCTTAAAATGTTAATTTTGAAAAAAAAAATATTAAGAATAAATGACTAATTTAGAGCACTCTATATTTTTGATATTCATGCAATTTAAAATAAATGACAGCACCAAAAAATATTTTCAAAGTAATACAGAAACCTCTTGATTAGTATTGCTTTTAGTGGATTCTTTAACTTCACTGTCATACTTTATCAAAAGTTCACATTTTTTGTTTAACTGTTAAAACAGCACTCTTAAACGAGGTATATTAGTTTCAATCCTTTCATTTAAAACTGCATCTATATCATTTAGTTTAGACATAATTTTCCTGGTTAAATTGCGTGCGGCCGCATGTAATTTCCTCTTTTATCAATATGATTATTATAAAATATGTACTTTCATATTATAAAATGCAATTTAGTATTATAAAATATGTACTTCAATTAACAATATATATCATATTTCCAACAAAAAGTTCTATAATGGATTCAATGTATGGAATTCCTACAATACTACTTTTACTTTAACAGTATAGAAACAGTTGAAAAATAACTAAAGAAGTTAGTTAAAATACTATCTTTTTTCCTTTATTTTCAAATAAAGGCTTTATTAACTTAATTGCCTTCATATAAAGATAAACGTAATTTTAATCCACATTCAATGAACTTCCATCGAGAAACGGTATATTAATCTAGTTGAGAATCACCAGATGAAATGATCCATCTTTATTTAAATTTAAAGTAAGTAATAAGCTACCTTTCCTTTGTTCTCTTTAACCTAACTCTATCGACAGTTTAAATTTTCTCTTAAATGCAACTCTCTATTTGAACTTGTATCACCAGTGGCCGAGAAATCCTGCCCTCCAAACTAGAGTATGGGAGATGCCGGGTTGGAACCCAATCGCGCTTGTCAGCCTGATTCTTCGGAGTTTTACGTGGGTTTCTTCAAACCTTGGATTTCCTTGCGTAAATACGGGTTAAATTTCTTTAGAAAGACCCCTCACTCTCGGGGAGGGTATTCCTCCTAGGGGTCATATCCTTCGTGCAGATAAATTGCCGTCATAAAAAAAAAAAAAAAAACTATTTTAACTTGAACTCTTTTTTTTTATTTCATGTAATTTCTAGATTAATAACTGCAAATTCGAAAACTAAAAATTTAATATGCAATTAATTACCTGCAACATTTCACTTTAACCTATTTCGGGACAAATGTCATGTACACAAACAGCTTCGACATTTCAACTTCAAGTGACAGAAACAAATTAGCGACTTATTACATTTTCCAGAGGAGAAAAGAGACAGTGCAACAAGTTGCGCTCTATATAGGCATATTTTTCATAGAAAATCAAACACATATTCTTAATTTTTTACAGAAGAATATTGTGCAGTTGATGTATACAGTTAAAATTTTAATAGAGAAAAATATTTTTGTTTGGAAAGCAAGAACATTATTTGATATCGAAATATAACGACAATCATTATAATGGTTTTAATTCAAATATTTTAAACATTTTTAGCGAAGGGTAATAAGAATCAGTAGTTTCATTAATTTTTCTATCAATTTCACAAAAATTAAATACGGATATTATATAGCTAGAATTTAAACGAAATGTGTTCTTTTAGTTCTGAGATATTATCTGATCATGTGATATTGGAAATTTTTTTCTATTCAAGGTAAATGCCACTACAAACTTTTGATTTTTCTAAGGGCAGACTTTTTGGCTGTTTAATTCGAAGATAAATATTAGCGAGAGGTACATAATTTGAAATAAAAGAAAGAAAAAAAAGCGACAACCTTGGAAGATATTTTGTAGTGAAAAATATATTTCTGTAATTTTCAACCATTTAATATTTGATGAGATAAAAAGGTTTTTTTAAATAAATATATATTAGATGAAAAAAAAAAATGGAAAAATTACGACAAGATTAAAATATTAAAAAAGAAAAAAAAAAAAACTAATTTTTTGTGAATATATTATTATAAACTTATATGCAAATACATAGTCGGATGCTTTAGACTCGCTTTCTAGAACTTTCTAGTTTTATGGGAAAAATCAGCTGACATTTGATAATTACCTCTGCTAAGTGAAGTGACAAATTATTTGTCAATTATTTGTACTTAAGCCTATGTTTATGTCATCTCTGTAGTATAATCATAAGAAAAAGGATTTTTTTAGTTTTTCGTTTTAGAAACACAACTTTTACTTGTAAATTAATTATATATATTTGTAATAATATTTAAAATCTTTTTTTTTTTTTTTTTTTTTTTTTTTTTTTTATTAGAAAAAAAGCAGAACTTATATTTTAAATTTTAAAATTCATGCGTACAATAATTTTCAAAAAAGTCAAAATATATAATGCATTTTTAAACTATTTATACAATTTGTTCTTACAGATTATCCATTTTTTTTTTCAAATAAAGTTATATGCTAAAAAATTGTTTAATAATTAAACATTTGTACATTAATTTAAATTATATGATAAATTACTACATCACTATTCATATGTTTGAATTTCTTTTAACATTTTTTATGTTTTTTGTTTTTTTTGTTTTTTTTTTGGGGGGGGGTAATTTTTCCTTTCTATAAAACTGGATGCAATAAATTTAATAAATATTTCGATCAATTAAATAATTATATTTAAAAAAGACAATGTAAAAAATAATTATTATTTTAAAATATTTGCCCGCTTGTAATTTTTATTTATGAAGGTAGTTGAAAAAGTCATATTCATGTTGGGAGCTATTCAAGTATTATGTAAGCTGTACGTAAAATTGTGTGTGTGTGTGTGGGGGGGGGGTTAGAATCTGCTTTTTTCAGTATGGATGAGGGAGGCTTACGACAATTCCTATTTAAGCTTTAGACAATGAAGCAACTATAATGCAACAACAAAATATTATAAAATCTTACATAAGGAAACAGAAGGGGGGTAGGTGTCCAGCACTTATTTATTTATTTATTTTATAACAGGGGGAGAAGATACAAAATGACTAAATATGACAATGATTAAAAATACTTATCTAATAGCATTGTGAATAGCATCTTGAATAGCACCTTGATTAGTTCATAAATTAAAAAAATTAGATAATTTTTAATTAGAAATATAATAAGAATTAATCGTTTATTCAATTATTATAAAACAATTAAAAAAAGTTCTCTAAATATTAGGGTCTGTGGTAACATACAATTAAAATTTCATGTGTCCAAAACAACGCTTATGATTTAATAGCTGCATATGTAATAAACTAGTGTGAAAAAAGAAAAAAATGAATAATTAATTGTTACAGTTAAACTGCTATATATATATATATATTTCATTTCTGAGATTCGGTGTTACAATAAGATTTCTTAATAGATTTATATCTTATTATTTTTTTAAAAAAAGGAATAAAAAAATATAAAAGAAGCGCTGTTTAGAGGCCGATAATTCTACTTTGATTTCTCCCACAGATTTAACTTTAGAGTTCATGTTCTTTTACGTGACTAGCATAGGATCTTATGTGAAAATATATATTAGAATTATCTATTACTTATTTTGATTTTTCTTCTGTAGACAAGTTGTTATCGTTTGTTTAAATCTCTCTTTCTGATATAGTAAAACCTCTATAACGGACACTCACAAATAGCCGACACCTCTATTTAGTGGATGCTTTTCCGATCTCCAACATCTATATGTTTTTATATTTTTATGTGTTAATAGTGAATACCTCCTAATAGAGGACATATTCACCGTTGCTGAAGTGTCCGCTACTGAGAGATTTTACTGTATATGATACAATTGAAACCTCCATAACGGAAACTTCCGTATAGTGTACACCTCTATTCAGCGGTAGCTTTTTCTGTCTCCAATGTCTATACACATCTATGTACATCTTTATGTGTCAGTAGCGGACACTTCCTATTACATATTCAGCATTCCCGAGGTGTCCGCTATTCAGAGGTTTTAATGTATATCCTGTAAAATCTCCATAACGGACACTCCCGAATAGCGGAAACCTCTATTTAGCGGACGCTTTTTCGATCTTCAACATCTATATGTTTGTAGATTCTTATCTGTCAATAACTAACACCTCCGAATAGGGGACAAATTCACAGCGGCTGAGGGGTGTCCGATATTCAGAGATGTTACTGTATATGATATATCTTTTGAGAATACTGATTAAATAAATTCTTGGAATTCAATCATAATATTAAAAAATATTATATCAAAATAAGAAACATTTTTTTTTTTTTTTTTTTTTTTTTTTTTTGTAAAATAAATACATTATTATGCTTTTTTTATATTTTATTGTGAATTTTTCATTATTTAATTTCTTAAAGTTCCAAAATCTGCACAATACTATAAAAAAATAAAATAAGGACAAAAACAAAAACTAACCACTAAAATGAAATGTAAAATAAATTGACAAATATCTAAGTAATGACTCAAAATCATGATTTGTACTACTCTACAGACAGTCTTCCTACCTAAAGTAAACCTATTGTATTTGTATATGATGAACGGCTCCTATTCCCTTTGTGTTCCTATCTACCGTCCATTAAGCGGAATTAACAGTCACACTCAATCCATGTTCCACAACAACCACTTCACAAAAGAGAGAGGAGAAAAAGTCAGGCCGTCTTTCGGCCGTTACGGAACTCAAAACATTTTTGGTTGGAAAAAGGAGAAAAGAAAACTGATTAATATATATTTTTAACGCTATTTTATTTTTCCTTAAAATTTAAAAGAATTTAATTTCAATTCGTTTAGATCAGCGCTCTCCAACGCGGTGCGATGTACCAGATTTTTTGTGCCCTTTTGAACGTCTCTTATTACTGGTATTTTTTTTAAAATAAAATAATGAAAGTTAAAGATTTTATTTATTTATTTTTATTATTTTTTTTGGGGGGGGGGGTGTAAAGGTGTTCGTTCATAGGCCCAGGTGATTTACCAAAAGAAGCACACACAAAAAAAACTCCGAAAAGAGAGTTACATTTTAGGACGCATTTATTTTGCAAGCATTAACAGACAGTAGGTTCCCCATAAGGGGGGGGGGGGAATTCTCAGAGCTCTAGTGAGCTACATCTTGTCTGCATGATGGCAATCAGTGGAGTGTCGATACAACGTCACAGCCCTTATCGCCAAAAGCCATCAGAAGTTTTTCATATAAAGAATTTTGGCGATATTTGATAAACCACACGTTCAGTATCAGTGACTACATTTGCGGTCTGGGAACCCACGGATTATTTTCACATCTGCGAATATTTTATAGGGTTACAGAAATATTTTACGCCTGGGAAATAGACAAGGGCAAAGCAGGCCGTTAGTTAAATTGGAGTTTTTGCTGACCACAATTATATTACCCAGATGCGCAATTGAACAGAAAGAAAGCACAGTCAGGATAAACAGAGATAAAAGTATTTCTAGTTTTAAGCATTAATTGTGAGAATGAAAACAGGGTGTGGAAGGCAGATGTTAATAAAATGTAACGGATAAAAGATTATGATGAACAAAGCCCAGAGCTTTCTTTATTTTGTTAATAAGTGCGGTATCTATGGGCAGATGTTTTTCCAGACACAACAGAAAATTTGTGAGAAAGGAAGTTCTATTATTAATTTTCTACAGAGAGCTCCAAAAGATGAAAAGATTAACTTCTATTAGTGGGAGTATGAAAGTTAGAACTTAACTATTAAATGTGGGATTAATTTAACTAATGGGCTTAATAGTGAAAAGGGAAAATAAAATAGAACAAAGAATTTATTAAAGGGAAATAATTATTGCATTTATGAAGGGGAAAAGATATGTAGCGATAATCTCCGCTACATAACTCACCCCAGCCACCACAAAAAAAACTTTATACTTGTATTAAAGTTTTTTTTTATACTATTATTGTCATAATTTTGAAGATACTGAAAGTGCCGTCTACCAAAATATATACAAAAACACATATCAAAAACATAGAAGTATATATATCTACAAAAATGATTGATTGTATTATTTTGCTTGCAGCATATGTAAATAAAAACAATGGCCATATATATCTTTATAATTATCATGACAGGGAGCTCCTTAATAGTTCAAACATGCCACAACATATTTACTTAATATCGGATCCTTTATTTAAATTCTTTGTTGTGGCGCTGGTACCAGCTGTATAATTTGTTATGTCATGAACAAAAAATTGAGAGAAGTATTTTATTTATTTATTTATTTGTGATCACCTGATAGCTTAGTATTTGATAACTTCTCTTTAAATTGATCTTTTTTGAGATCAAAATGGTATAATTGCAAGCAAAAATATATATTTATAAAACACAAAACAGAAATAGTATATATTTAAAATAAAATAAAAGAAAACTAACTAAAATAATATGTTCTAAAAATAATGTATGTTGTTAAAAAAAATTGAAAATGAAAATTTGTGCATAAGGCACAGGACTACTAAAAAAAGAGATGCCACTGGCATGCCCATAAAAAGGTTGTAGCCCTTAATCTTGTACAAAAAGTACAAGTATTATGGCTTCGGTTTAAGACGTCGGCCCTAGGGGAAGAGGGAGTAGTGGACGAACCCATATTGCGTACAATATAAGTCCGCCCCGCTCCTCAGTAAAATCGCACTGATCTACGAAAGGAGCGCGCTTGGAAGTCACATAAAAAATTTAACCTAAAAGAATTGGTAGGCCAATTCAAGGTGAAAATGAAATGTGTCGCAAGACAGGTGTGGCGTGAAACCTTAGGGCACAATTTTGAACGGTTCACGACTTTTGGGGGATAAATTAGAAAAATAAAATAAAATATAAGATGAAATGTAATCCATCTCATAAATTGAAACAGTCAGTCCGGGTAAGATAAACAAATAGTCAGGATTAGGTGCTACTACAACTGGAATATTTCAAAAATAAGAATGATTTGTGTTTTTTTTGTGTTTTTTTTTTGTTTTTTTTTTCATGGTACTATTCGACTGTCCAAAATAATTTGTAATTATTGTTGAACTACAATGTTGAGATAAACTGCATGTAATGAAAATTAATTATTAGTGAAGTAAGTGACCTTCTTTTCATGTACTGCCACTACATAAAAAGAGGTAAGTGTAACAAGGGAATTTACATGTAGTGTGAAAAAAAATCAAATAACCTGCAATGTAAATGTGACAAACAAAAATGAACTAAGTGTCGTTTGAATCACTGTAATATGTAAAGGGAATAAATAAAACTTTGAACAATTGAGATGAAATGGTTAAGTGTGAGCATGACAAACTGTAAAAAAAATGTCAATTGTTTTTTTTTGTGTTAGAATGAGCCTTTTAACGAAAAGAAAACAAAAAAATGAACCGAAGAGAATTTAACGGTAAGTGTGTTAAAAGAAAAAAATATTCAAGATATTTGTGTGAATGAGGGTTTCAACTACCTAATACACAGTAATTTGTATATTTAATAAGGGAAGGATTCATATCACATGACAAAAGTGTAAAAATGTAAACACATGACATGACTGTGTTGTGTGTTATCATGAACGAGCTTGGAGAAAATAAGTGAAATTGATGTACAATCCTCAACCCGAGAAATAAGAGAAAAATGTAAGAACCACATGACCTAGTGTATTGCACATGACTGAGTGTATATAGAAAAAAAACAAAAACAATGTGATAGTGTAAGAAATCGCATGACCTTGTGCAAAAACACATGAAAAAATTGTGTGTAAAAGAAATCACATGACCGGGCATCTAATATACCTTGACCTAGAGAAAAACACATGACCTTGTGTAAAAACACATGAAAGAAAGAAAAAAAAATGTGTAAAAGAAATCACATGACCTGGTATCTAATATACCTTGACCTAGAGAAAACACATGACCTTGTGTAAAAACACATGAAAGAAAAAAGTGTGTAAAAGAAATCACATGACCTGGTATCTAATATACCTTGACCTAGAGAAATGCACATGACCTTGTGTAAAAACACATGAATGAAAAAAAATGTGTGTAATAGAAATCACATGACCTGGTATCTGATATACCTTGACCGAGAGAGAAACACATGACCTTGTTGAAAGAAAAAAAAATATATAACTCAAAGTTGAGGAAAGTAAAAACGTAATTGTACTGTCAAAAATCCTTTTAAAGTTAAAATTTGTTTGAGAACCCCCCAAAAAAATATCTACACCATGAAAAATGTATTAAATGTGGAAAATGTAGCCTGTATAACAATAGAGTTGAAATATTGTTACTGTTAACTGCATTCCTGTTACTGCAAAACAAAACATTAAAGGGAGAAGAAAGTGTGTTTGATTGAGTAAATATGTTTAAAATGATTGTGTACACCAACACGAACCAACCAAAACCAAGTGAAAAACAACATTGACGACCCGCATCAAAATTTTCACTCTTACATGCCTTCTTTCTATTACTCAACCATCTGCGCGCTTGATAGCCGAATAAAGAAAAATACAATACCTTTGTACACAAGATTAATGTGTAGACAATTTGTTAAAATTTAAAGTGTAACAGGAAATGTGAGGGAAGAAATTACTAAATGTTTTATAAAAAAAATGAAAAACAAATCTGTCAAAATGTATAAAGAATGTATAAAAAAGCGTAGTGAATTCATCCTTTAGTGTGTAATGTGTGACCAGGAAAATTAAAGAAAAAACATTATTTCTCATTTGAAATAGACTCAGTTGTATGAAGCGAATGTCTTTGTATGTTTATATATCTCTTGACAGCTGGGCAGTTATGAGAAAAAGCTGTATGTTGAATGTCAAAATGGGTATTACTTGATTCATTGCACCTCATGCAATTAATGCATTTTGGTGTGTTTACACAATTAGGGTCTTTATGTGACATAGCACAGACAGGGCATATTATGTCATTAGGGCAGAATTTACTTAAATGAAAAAGACTCTGACATGTAAAACATCTTTTTATATCTATGTACCTTTTAAGAGTAAACTTTGTGGCCTGAATAACGATATGTTTATGTGCAAGCAAAATTTCAGCAAAGTGGGATGGCATTAGAAAAATCCAGTTAAATAAATTACAATGCTTTATTTTTATTTTGTTTTGAAATTGAATGGGAGGCGAAGAATTACCAGTTAGAATTGAAATAGCCAAAATAATGTCAGGTATGCTAAAATTTTCAGGCAAACGCATGATTACAACAGGGATAAAATTGGTACTATCTTTCTTAGGGGTACTGAAAATACTGGGATGAAAATTGTTACTGTCACATAACTCATTAACCTGTTGATTACAAGAGAAAGAGGGATTTGTATTGCAACCTTCATGTATTGTAGTGTGTGGAGATTTGATAATGAGGTTGTTATCTGTCTGTGTGGACATATTCTGAACAGATTTTAAACAAGTCGTATTAACCGAAGGAGTGATATCTTTTTGAGTATTACACATAAAATTTCAAAAATGCAATATATTTAAATTTAAAAAAAATCTTCTCTGTTCAAGCTGATAAAAAGAACACAAACTATTTTCATTATGAATTACCTGTAAGAACTAAGAAAATGTGTTTCTATGTTATGTCGAGTAATTATTATTATTTATTTTTTTTTTAATAGAAACTTCTAGTACTGAAATATGTTTCTGTCACTTTTTTTTTTTGTTTAGCTCACGTCACTTTTTTTGCTAGAATTGATATGCATTTACAACATATGTAAGACTGGGTGCGACGACCCATTTTACTAGCAAACCTTAGCATTAGTAGACTGCCGTTGTAGATCTAACTATGCAAATCAGTAATTTTGACGCAGTGGCTGAACCTTCAGAGGACCAGAGCAGCACAAAACACAATGTTCACACGCTACTTACACCGAAGGTGCTTTATCACTGTAATTTTGTTGTCGACAACGATTTAAGATAAAATAAAAGTGCGTACAGGTTCGACGACCCGTAACGCATAAATTTGATATCTACATTTTTTGGTAAACACCAGCCACACAAATTTCACATACTTTTAGCTTCATCAGAGATGCGCTTATTACACGCGTTGCATATTTCACACAAAAAAGAGATTTACACATGTAAACAGCAAAATAGGGTTCCACATCGATGAGCACATCACAAAACATTTCTGTAATTCTGTAGATTAGCATCATAGATGTACTGTATACGAACGGTAACATACCTCTAGTTACACACAGAACGGAACCGCTGAAGAGTGATGAAACATTTTTTGCAGAGAAATATAGTATTACGAACAGCTGGCGTTGCGAGCGAAACACTTGACCCAGTCAATTTCTGACGCATCGAAAACGAAAGTGGCACTTTTCTTGAAAAGGGCGAAAACAGCAGGTGCGACGCGTTTTTTTGAAGACCCAGGGAGAGAAAAACGGAGATATGCAATCTTTCTTGAGTGCAGGAGAAAACATAATTGAATACTGCAGGTTTCGGGGAGGGAAATACGTCACACAGTGAAGTACAGACAGCCTTGGAACTTCGGGGAATGCTGCCCCTTTTTTTTGCGCAGTCATGACCCGTTGACGTACGTCGGTGCATACGTGTTTTCGTCGAAGATTTTTTTACTAATTTTTTTAAACAGTCTGCGTGTGTGCGTTTTTTTTTTTTTTTTTTTTTGACCGGAGAAAAAAAAAGGCCAGATGCACCAGATATAATATGTAAAGGTGTTCGTTCATAGGCCCAGGTGATTTACCAAAAGAAGCACACACAAAAAAAACTCCGAAAAGAGAGTTACATTTTAGGACTTATTTATTTTGCAAGCATTAACAGACAGTAGGTTCCCCATAAGGGGGGGGATTCTCAGAGCTCTAGTGAGCTACATCTTGTCTGCATGATGGCAATCAGTGGAGTGTCGATACAACGTCACAGCCCTTATCGCCAAAAGCCATCAGAAGTTTTTCATACAAAGAATTTTGGCGATATTTGATAAACCACACGTTCAGTATCAGTGACTACATTTGCGGTCTGGGAACCCACGGATTATTTTCACATCTGCGAATATTTTATAGGGTTACAGAAATATTTTACGCCTGGGAAATAGACAAGGGCAAAGCAGGCCGTTAGTTAAATTGGAGTTTTTGCTGACCACAATTATATTACCCAGATGCGCAATTGAACAGAAAGAAAGCACAGTCAGGATAAACAGAGATAAAAGTATTTCTAGTTTTAAGCATTAATTGTGAGAATGAAAACAGGGTGTGGAAGGCAGATGTTAATAAAATGTAACGGATAAAAGATTATGATGAACAAAGCCCAGAGCTTTCTTTATTTTGTTAATAAGTGCGGTATCTATGGGCAGATGTTTTTCCAGACACAGCAGAAAATTTGTGAGAAAGGAAGTTCTATTATTAATTTTCTACAGAGAGCTCCAAAAGATGAAAAGATTAATTTCTATTAGTGGGAGTATGAAAGTTAGAACTTAACTATTAAATGTGGGATTAATTTAACTAATGGGCTTAATAGTGAAAAGGGAAAATAAAATAGAACAAAGAATTTATTAAAGGGAAATAATTATTGCATTTATGAAGGGGAAAAGATATGTAGCGATAATCTCCGCTACAGGGGGGGGGGGGGGTATGCTGTTTCTCTATATTCGTTTTTTTTAAATATCATTTATCTTTTTCTTTTCCAAAGTGGGTTTTTTTTTTTTGGAATAAAAACAATGTCGTATGCCGATTATTTGATAAATTCAGACACGTCTGAAGTTTTTTGTTAATATTAGCTTTAGTTTAAAAATATTTACTAATATTTCTCTTTAAATAATATTAGTTGAAACAAAAACATAAATCTGCATCCATGAACAGATTAAATATAAAATTAATAAATATAAATAATAAAATTAGAATAACGGAAATGTAAAGTTATTCCTCATTTTACCTTAGAAAACGAGTATGAAATTTTGAGTTCACGAACTAAATTTAAATGATCTCCCATAATATAAACATAAGCAATTTGGGATCATAAGAAGTGTTTCTATTACAAAAAATGATAAAAAGGTTAATTACACATGCTTCTTTAATCATCGAAATCTTTTGCTTGCTTGATGAATTTGTTCCTTTTTAAATGTTATATGAACGAAGTCACGGGTAACAGCTAGTTTTAAATAAACTTATCTGGTATGCCTCGCACAAATGAAATTATGTTTAACCCCTTCGCGACGGGAGCTTTTTACGAAGTTTTTAATGTTCTGTCACTGGTTTTAAAAAACAGAAATTTGCGTCTTATCAAATCGAGAAAATGCTTCGATTAAATAAGGTAAATTTTACAGTAAAATTTTACTGGTGGAGATAAACACGCCTTTTAGCGGCACGTATACGTGTCGCTCGTCTCCAAAGGGTTAAGGGAGCGGCGAGTGAAGATTTATTTATAAGCAAATTCAAAATGCAATATTATTTCCTCTATTTGAACAGTAAATACGTGTAATTTTTAGCAATTTTATCTACATTGATAAAGTTTCAATAACATTTTTTTAATATAAATTCTTAAAACTTTATCATTAAGATTCAACATTATTTTATTTATATTAAACAACCTATATAATACGAGTACTCTTTAACACTAATAATTATCGTAAATTATCAATTTATAAACCTATGTAATATTATTTTAGTTAATAAATGAATGTTTCAACGTATTTAGTGATGACTGAGGCTGTTCTGTTTGTCCCCACTTCAGATTGTCCCATTCATCTCTATCATGTATAGATTCAATTATTCGCCATTTTGTCTGAGAAATTATTTTGCCACAACTGTTAATATCCATTCATTTTAATCAATAATATTGTACCATCCAATAGATAACTATAATACAGTAATTTTGTTTATATTCTTTAAAGTATTCGACAATTTCTTACGTAAAAAAATTTACTTTTTAAGCAGAGTTTCAAAAAATGCAACTTCACTAAAAAGTGAAAAAAAGCCATGTGGTTTGCTTTTTGCTCTAAAGATCACTATAATTGTGCCATACATGGAGAATATAATACAAATTTAAAAACAAAACATTTATTGCCTTAAATATTGGGAATATCCTTTTCTTCTGACAGCTCCTCTAGACAGTTTAAAAACAGCAAAACTATCTTTTAAATATTAAACTTACCCCGTAAAAATTACAAAGCAAAATACTATTTATAAGACACAGTGTTGCTCTTGATGGTGTCTAAGTGGAAATTCTCATCAATCATGTCATTCAGCTGTTATTAAACAGCTGATTATAATCTATAAGTTAGTTAAATTCTGCACTAGTCGCTCTTTCGAAGAGTGGCTCACTATGTAACTGCTTAATCCATTAATATTGTGTAGGTGGGGAAAGAGGTGTAGAATATACTGGGAGTTTTGACGTCCAGCCCCTCACCTCGGCTCTGGGCTGTGGTCGGATTTCTTCCTATAGTCTAAGGAGCTTTAATTATGCAACGTTGACGTCTAAAATAAGGAAAAACATTGATTTTTTTTCTATTGAAAATAAGATTTTTTCATGCGTTTTACATAGTTTCGCTTTTTAATATACAATATAGAAAATTATTCTTTTCTAAATTTTATTTCTTGATTTTTCTTATGTTATTGTCAGTTTGTTCGCAAATTTGCACGGGATACATTATACAGACTATTTTCCAAAAATTTTACGCAGAAATGTTTGCTAATTTGTCCTTTTCATATAGAAATTAATATAACTAATTTTATGATATTTTATTACAATTATTTTATCATATTACTGCATATACAGGGTGTTTATATAGTCCCTTACCCATTTTGATTTTTTATAACTCATAAAATAATAAAGGTAGATTAAAATTAATAACGTAAATGGTTAGATAGACTCAAAAAGTTTCATGACCCTTGTCAATGAACTTCCACGTGTGCCCTCTTCGTCGCACGGAGAATATCAAGTCGATAGTCAATTTCACGCCAGGTAGTGGGTAGCTTGACGGCATTTACAGAGGCTATGAATGACCATTTTCCAGGAAGATGGATTGGGCGAGGAGGTCCAATTCCTTGGCCACCGAGATCACCTGATATAACGCCACTGGATTTTTTCCTTTGGGGATTTGTAAAGGACAATTTTTACAGTAGGAGAGTGTCGAACGTTGATGACTCAAAAGCCAGAATTAAAACCGCAATAGCCTCTGTGGATGCCGACATGCTTGCCACTACCTGGCTTAAAATTGACTATCGACTTGATATTCTCCGTGTGACGAAGGGGCACACGTGGAAGTTTATTGACAAGGGTCATGAAACTTTTTCAGTCTTATCTAACCATTTATGTTATTAATTTTAATCTACCTTTATTATTTTATGAGTTATTAAACATCAAAATGGGTCCGGGACTTTATAAACACCCTGCATTTTACATTATTATTTATATTAAGTATTTCTCCCCCCCCCCCTTGGTAATTTTTTTTTAATTTATAAAAAATATTAATAATAAATGGTTGAATTTTTTGAGCTAGTTTTATTAATATTTTATTATTTTTCCTTTACAATTCTAATATTAAAAAACGGTAAATGTCACTATAAATTAATAAAAGTAATAAAAAAAGAAAGAAAGAAAAGAAATGAACCTTGCCTTTTTTAAAATTTTAAATTCTGCTACTGTGTGAAGCGTTGAGGAAGGAAGGAGAGGGGGGAGGTAAAAAAAGCATTATTGTTTTTTACTGTAAATTAACAGAAATGGGCTGGAAACATTCAAAATTTTAAAATATTCAAAATTTTTTGAACTTGTGCTTTGTGAGAGAGGATGGATTTAAAAAGAATAGAAATAATAATTATAACAATAAAAGTAAATGGAAATTTACAAATTTTCACTCTATAAATAAATGTCTTTTGCCATGTGAAGAGTTTGGGGCGGTGAGGTTCCAAATATCGATTAATTATTATTATTATTATTATTATTATTATTATTATTATTATTATTATTATTATTATTATTATTATTATTATTATAATTTTTTTTACGATAAATTTACAAAATGACCAAAAGTATTTTAAAACATTGAAAAGTTTTTAAACATGACAAAAATATAAACATAAATAATAATTTATCAACCTAATACATGCAAAAAATGCTAGTGTGGACATTCGAAAGATGAAAATAAAATAAAAATCTTGATAACATTTCATAAACTTTAAATTATAAGTAATGATGACTTTAACTGATAAATAATAATTTTTATTAAAAATAAATATGCTCAGTGTTCGATAAATTTTGCTCACAAAAGTCTGCTACTATAAATAAAAATATTTAAAATGTGAGAATACGTAAAAATAAATACATTTTATAAAAGCAATTATTACTATTATATGTTTAATTTGAAAAATCTTCAAAAAAAAAATTCTTATTACATCTAATAATAATAATAATGAAATAGCTAATCCATTTTTAACATTTATAATGACAAACTGTTAATATATATATATATATATATATATATTCTTTTTCTTTTATTTTCTTTTATATTCTTTTCTTATATTCTTTTTCTTTTCTTTCTTTCTTTCTTTCGTTTAACATGCAATATATCGAGCATATTTGCACTAAATTCATTGCAAAGAAAAATTGACTTTAAGACTTATAATTTCTCGACCATTTCTTTAACAATTCAGTTGGAAATATTTAAAAATTATTATAGACAAACATGTCTTCTAATCACAGCCTTATTATCCTAATTTACATATGTTCAATTAGGCAAAGGTGTTTAATTTTTTTTATTGTTTTTGTAAAAATATTGTTACGAATTTTCTAAATAGTGTTTGTACTGTAAAATAATGTAAATAACCATATTAAGCTCCATTTCTTTACTAATAATAGTTTTAGTTACATTGTCTCTGTTATCAAGCAAACTTGTCTATTATTTTCAGTGAATGTCTATGGCAGCTTTGTGAAATATTAGAGATATCGCCAAGTTGGCGTCACTTTTGGCGACTAATTTTGGTCGCCAAATTTGGCGATATATCGCCAAGTTGGCGACAAACTTGGCGATTCTTGGCGATGGCATCCCTTCCCTCTCTATGGTAACCCCCCTTAGGTCTACTGATTCATTGAATGTATTTCCTTGGTTTCTGGATTTTTCTAGAAGGTTGTAGAAACTTCCCGTGCATGCTGCGAGCCTATATAAGGAGAGCAATACGAGCTGTCGTGATTATTATTTACCAGTCAGTCATTGAGTGAGCTACCATTGTTTAAGCAAGTTTGCTTGAGTCTTATTTACGTCATTTTGAATGTGATTTAGTGTTGAGACGTTGTATAAAGAGTCTCTGGAACCTATATCTGCACTTATACGATAGATTTGAACAATTATTTTTGAATATCTAGTAATATTTGTGAGTTTCGAAGACTCTGTTGTTCTGAAGTTCTGTAAATAAATTATTTTCTACTTTTCTGACAAGAGTTTAAAGTTATCTAACCATAAGATCAAAAGAACCCCATATACGACGCAACATTTGGTGTCAGGAGTCGGGATCTTATGGCGAAAACAAGAACAATGGATGGACAACTGAAAGAACTGTTAGATGCTATCAATGGCATAAAGACAGAAATGAATAAAGGCCAAGAAGAGCTGGCGGAAAAAATAAATAAAGGCCAAGAAGAGTTGGTGGATAAAATGAATAAAAACGAAGAAAGAATGGAACAGTTGACAAATAAAATTGATAAATGCCAAGAAGAGGTGACTGAAAAAATTGACAAAGGCCAAGAAGAGTTGGCGGATAAAATGAATAAAGGCCAAGAAGAAATGAAGAAAACTTTTGAAGAAAAGTTCTCGTCGGTAGAGAGAAGAATAGGTTCGGTAGAAGAGAAAATACAGGAAGTAGAAGATAAAATTCAGAATGAAGTTAGTAACGTTGAAGAGAAAATAAGTAACGTTAAAGAGAAAATAGTTGACATAGATGTAAAGCTAAATAAAAGAGTAGAAGATCTTGAGAAGAAGCTTTCAGCGTCTAGTGGTAATTATGAAGAATTTAGGAATCCGCCTGCTTCTCCCGTGCACATTAAGCTGTCGACATACGACGGAAAGAGTTCCTGGCAAGTTTACAAGACCCAATTCACCATAGTAGCCGAAGCGAACAAATGGAGTGACGAGGTGAAAGCTTGTCAACTGGCAGCATCTTTGAGAGGAGAAGCCGCCGACGTGCTGCAAACATTGCCCGATGTGACGCAACTCAATTTTGAGACTTTAAGTTGTGCACTTGAAATGAGATTCGGTGAAAAATTCTTCAAAGATTATACGAGAATACAAATGAAGAGCCGTCATCAAAAATCGAGTGAAACCCTTCAAGTGTTTGCCTCAGAAATAGAACGTCTGGCAAATTTAGCATTCATCGACTTCCCAACAAATGTACGGGAAATGCTCTCATTGCAGTACTTTGTAGACGGAATAAAAGATCCAGAAGTGCAGAGAGCGGTACGAATGGCAGATGTGCAGGATTTAAAGGCTGCATTACTATATGCCTTAAAGTTGGAAGCAGCTACACAAGCCAGCCGAAGAGATCGTCATTCAGTCCGAAGGCCAACGGTGAACAAAAGCTCAGACACTGAGAGCGACGTCTTGAAAGAAATTAGGAAATTAAATCAAGAGATTGAAGCTTTAAAATATGGAAGAACAAGCTCAAGAAGACAGAATATCACGTGCTGGGGTTGCGGTGATACAGGACATCTCCGAAGAAATTGCCCCAAAATCCACGTACGTGAGATAAATTCAAACAGTCAGCAGGGAAACTAAATTTTGGCCATCTCGCGGGGCGGAGGTTGACAGAGAATGAAAAGCCCCACCTGAAGATCCTCCAGATATCAAAAATGAGTGGGGGTGATAATGAATTATATGTGAGAGGCTTTATTAACGGAATTCGGTGCCGTATGATTGTCGATACAGGAGCCAATGTAACAATAATAAGAGAAGATTTGGCTCGAAAACTGAAATGTAAACTCATCTGGACTCCACCCTGCGTTACCCTGCAAACTGTGAAGGGCGACAAGATAGGCATATATGGAAAGGCCAATTTAACCACCAACTTTGGAGGAAGCAAATATTATCATACGGCATATGTGGCTGACATAACAAATCCTTGCATAATCGGGCTAGATTTTCTGAAGTTTGGTTTCAAACTTGATTTTAAAAACAATGAAATGCTATCTAAATTTGAAGAAATAAGCCTTTTTGGATTAAATAAGGAAATTGAATATAAACAAACAGTAATAGCCAAAGAAGACATCAATCTAGTTCCAAGAACAGAATTTTTAGTTCCAGCTGTAATTAACAATGAAACTAATTATCGATTTGGCCATATAGATTATCCCGAGGACAATAGTAAACAAGCAGGAGTATTGGTGGCTTCATCTGTGGTGGACCTCTCGAAGAAGACCATTCCAGTCAGAATTGCTAACATCAGTGATAAGACGAGGACTATCAAGAAAGGAGAGGTGATAGCGTCATGTGCTCCTGTGACGTGCATAAGTCAAAATTCCAGTCACTCAGAGAAATCTTCAGATAATTTAGTCAAGGATTTGTTACAAAGTACAGACTTAGATCCAAAACAGATGGAAGCTGCGGAAAATTTAATTAGAGAATTCCAAAGTTTATTTTCCCAAACATCTGAAGACTTTGGACGAACTAAAATGGCACAACGCCGAATTGACACGGGAGATCACTCTCCTATTAAACAGCACCCTAGACGATTACCTTTTGCCAACCAAGAAGAGGTGCAGAATTTAATTAAGGATATGAAAGAAAATGACGTCATCGAGCCATCGACAAGTCCATGGGCGTCTCCCATTGTATTAGTAAGAAAGAAGGATGGTTCTACAAGATTTTGTGTAGACTACCGCCGACTGAATGACGTCACTAAAAAGGATAGTTATCCTCTACCAAGGATCGACGACACTCTTGACACACTTGCGGGAAACACTTGGTTTTCGACTCTGGATCGGAAGAGTGGTTACTGGCAGGTAGAGATCCATCCGGACGACCGCGAGAAGACTGCCTTTACAACGGGACAAGGATTATGGCAGTTCAAGGTAATGCCATTTGGTCTATGTAACGCACCTGCAACTTTTGAACGCCTTATGGAAACAGTTGTTCGGGGGCTGTCATATGAGGCATGTCTTGTTTATTTAGACGATATCATAATCATAGGAAAATCTTTTGATGAACATCTGAACAACCTCAGGCGGGTGCTACAAAAATTAAAGGAAGCTAATTTGAAGTTAAGCCCTTCGAAGTGCAGTTTGTTTCGCAATGAAGTCGCCTACCTTGGACACATCATTTCGGCGGAAGGAGTTAGGACTGATCCAGAGAAGATATCAGCCGTGAAAAATTAGAGTCGTCCAGCAGATGTTCACCAGCTTCGGAGCTTTCTAGGATTATGCATCTATTACAGAAAATTTGTCAAAGGCTTCTCGATGATTGCAAGACCACTTCATAAATTAACAGAAGCCAATCAAAAATTTATGTGGACACAGGAATGTGACGCTGCTTTCGAAAAGCTTAAGGAGGCCTTAACATCCACTCCAATTCTATCATATCCTCAAATCGATAAACAGTTTATACTTGATACGGATGCAAGTAACGAAAGCATTGGCGCTGTACTGTCCCAGGAAATCGACGGTAAGGAGCGTGTTATCGCCTATTTCAGCAAGTGCTTATCAAAGGCAGAGCGAAACTACTGCGTAACAAGAAAAAAGCTTCTTGCTGTAGTGAAAGCCATAGACAATTTTCATCACTATCTTTACGGTCGAAAATTCCTGATCCGAACTGATCATGCTTCTCTAACTTGGCTATTGAATTTTAAGAACCCTGAAGGCCAGATAGCCAGGTGGATACAAAAGCTTCAAGAGTACGATATGGAGATACGACATCGAAAAGGCTCATTACATGGAAATGCAGATGCTCTCTCAAGAAGACCCTGCTCAGAGAATTGTAGATACTGCGACCGGGTTGAGAAGAATTTTAATGTCAAAGGTCCTATAGTAAGACAAGTTACAACTGGGTCTACATCATCGCAAGATCCGTGGAGTGACGAGAGCCTGCGTAAAGATCAACTTGCTGATTCTGAAATTAAGCCAATTCTAGAGCTGAAAGAGGAGTCCAAGAGGAAGCCCAGCTGGCAATACATGGCCCATTACCATCCTACGACTAAACGTTATTGGGCTCTCTGGGATTCCCTACATTTGAAGAACGGTATCTTGCACCGAAAATGGGAGTCTGACGATGGAAAGGCATGTAGATGGCAACTACTGCTCCCTAAGTCGAGAATTTCTATGGTCCTTCAAGAACTGCATGGTAGTCCCACAGGAGGTCATTTTGGTGTAATGAAGACCCTGCAAAAGGTTCGAGAGCGTTTCTACTGGAATAATGTTCGCAGTGATGTAGAAAAGTGGTGTCGAACTTGTGACACCTGTGTAGCACGTAAAGGTCCAAAGAGGCGCACTCGTGGGCGACTGCAGCGTTATAATGTAGGAGCTCCTTTCGAACGAATTGCACTAGACATCCTGGGTCCTCTTCCTAGAACATCTGATGGCAATAAGTACATCCTCGTTGTCATGGACTACTTCACTAAGTGGCCTGAAGCCTATGCCATTCCTAATCAAGAGGCGGTAACCGTAGCAGACATACTAGTTCAACACTGGGTTTCCAGATACGGAGTTCCTCTTCAAATCCATTCTGATCAAGGAAGAAACTTTGATTCGGCTATGTTTAAGGAAATGTGCGGACTACTCGGCATGGACAAAACTCGAACTACACCTCTACATCCTCAATCGGAAGGCATGGTGGAGAGGTTCAATCGTACCATCCTAAATAGCCTCTCCCTCCTTGTGTCTAAAGAGCAACAGGACTGGGACAAGAAATTGCCTCTTTTCCTGCTTGCCTACAGGAGTGCCACTCATGAGGCCACTGGTTACTCCCCTTCTCAAATGCTCTTTGGTCGTGATCTTCGTCTACCTGCGGATCTTTTGTTTGGCCGTCCTCCTGATGCTCCTTCATCGCCCGAGGAGTACGTGGATAAACTCCAGGCACGGATTGAGGAGATTCATCGTCTAGCGAGGAAACGAATCGGACTGGCATCGGAAAAGATGAAGACACTGTACGACACAAAGGCAACTGGACATGAGTTCAACGAAGATGACAAAGTTTGGTTGTAGAATCCCATACGTCGTAAGGGACTGTCGCCAAAATTACAAAGAAACTGGGAGGGTCCTTACACAGTCGTCAACAGGCTGAATGACGTCGTCGTACGCATACAAAAGACGCCACACGCCAAACCCAAGGTCGTACACTATAACCGGCTAGCCCCTTATTTTGGCCAAAGTGATTAGAAATTCAAAACTGGAATTTCAGACCATGGTCATGAAAGTCACATTTTGTAAATATGTAAATATTAATTAGTTCTTATTTATGTAAATCTTATTGTTATTTATTTATTTATTTATTTATTTATTTTATTTGTTTATTTGTTTTAAGTGTTTTCCTCTAATTCAAGGATTGCACTGCCCGGGACGTGCAGTCTTTGAGGAGGGGGGTAGTGTTACGAATTTTGTAAATAGTTAGTGTTTGTACTGTAAAATAATGTAAATAACCATATTAAGCTCCATTTCTTTACTAATAATAGTTTTAGTTACATTGTCTCTGTTATCAAGCAAACTTGTCTATTATTTTCAGTGAATGTCTATGGCAGCTTTGTGAAATATTAGAGATATCGCCAAGTTGGCGTCACTTTTGGCGACTAATTTTGGTCGCCAAATTTGGCGATATATCGCCAAGTTGGCGACAAACTTGGCGATTCTTGGCGATGGTATCCCTTCCCTCTCTATGGTAACCCCCCTTAGGTCTACTGATACATTGAATGTTTTTCCTTGGTTTCTGGATTTTTCTAGAAGGTTGTAGAAACTTCCCGTGCATGCTGCGAGCCTATATAAGGAGAGCAATACGAGCTGTCGTGATTATTATTTACCAGTCAGTCATTGAGTGAGCTACCATTGTTTAAGCAAGTTTGCTTGAGTCTTATTTACGTTATTTTGAATGTGATTTAGTGTTGAGACGTTGTATAAAGAGTCTCTGGAACCTATATCTGCACTTATACGATAGATTTGAACAATTATTTTTGAATATCTAGTAATATTTGTGAGTTTCGAAGACTTTGTTGTTCTGAAGTTCTGTAAATAAATTATTTTCTACTTTTCTGACAAGAGTTTAAAGTTGTCTAACAATAAGATCAAAAGAACCCCATATACGCAACAATATATTACATTTAAATTACACACACACATATATATATATGTATATATAAATGAACAGTTTGTTATTATAAACGCTAGAAATATATTAGTGATTTTTTTCACTGAATGTGCTATTTTTTTCTCTAAAATTTTTCTAATACATTTATATTAACAAGCATTACATTTATAAAATTTATTATTTTTCTTTTAGTATTCTCACCTTTTGAACATTTTTATTTGTAATAGCAGACTTTTGTTAACAAATTTTTTTGAAAACTGAACGTATTTATTTTTAAAGAAAATTATTATTTATCAAATAACGTTATCATTATTTATCGTTTAAAGTTTATGTAATGTTATCACTATTTTAATTGTAATTATTTTTATAACTGTATTTATATATAGGTGATTTTAAAACGCTAGAAGTGTTATTTATCACACAATATCATTCACAAAATATTAACGATAAAATTTATGGTTGAAGGCAAAAAATTGCAAAACCATGAAACAATTCCTTTGTGTATCCATATACTCAATAAATCGCTGAGATATGGCAGCACCGAAGGACTTAAAGAGAATATTATTGCATTAAATTTATGTCTATTTTTCTTTCTAAATATTTACAAAAAATTTCCAAATATTTGTCTTCATGCTATTTAATGCCAAGCGTTCCATTATTAATTCAGGCTAAAGTTAATGAGTGGATATATTTATCGATATGTATAGTATGAAAAAAATATGCCGGACTAGTGATGGGCGATTCTGGAAATTTTCAGAATCGATTAAAATCGACATCGTATAAAACAACATCGATCATAATAAGAATCGATTTCTCAGTTTTAGAATCGATACTAGAATCGATATTTCGATATTCATATTCACACAGAGAAGCTTCAAATTAGTAATTCCAAAACTTAGACAATCAGCAGGACCGTTATTACCGCACCCCCCCCCCCAATCCCATAGATTTGAGCTATTGCAGATTTTAGAGTCGGATAATAAGAATTTTAAGTTTTAAAATGATTGTCACTTATGGTTGTCACTTACACAAGAACTTTGACACATTTGAGAGACATAACTCAACTAATAACAACACTGAGTAACTTGGCATTAAACCGAGGATAAAGAGTGAAAAGAGCGTGTAACTAGGATGGGGAGCAAGGAGTATAGATAGAGAAAAAAAATGTTTTTTAAATGCCAACCAAATGTTACACGAGACAGTTTGGAAGAACAAAAAATATACCCCATACCCAGAGGGCCAGGTAAACCCCACTCTTGACGGAAGGGCGACCATAGCCCAAATGTATCTTTTGTCGAAGTTTCAAAATGAGATTTAGAATAAAATAGAACGAGAATTGGACATTTAAAAAATTGCATGCATACTTTAAACGGCCCATTTAGTTAAGATTGGCGAGGAAGGGGGGGCGAGGGATTAGAACGGACGAACTTGAAAAAAAAAACATAATAAACTAATAATCCAAATAACTGAGGCTTCTAAACAAAAATATAGTATTTAACTTTGTGTTGAATTCATGGGCTGGCCCGCGGGGTACATGCACGCTTTGAAACTATAAAAATTGCCAGGAGCATCTAACTAGGTGGAGAGAGGGGTAGTAACAGAAAAAAAAACGAGGAGATAAAATCTTTATAACGATATGTTACATGAGATGGTGTGGAAGAAACAAAAAATATGCCCCCACCCAGGGAGGCAAGGTAAATCCCAAACGCACAGAAGGGCGAGCTCTGCCCAAATGTACCTTTTGTTGAGGTTTCAAAATATGGATTTATAATAAAATAGAACGAGGATTAGACGTTTTTAAAATCTCAGTCATAATTTGAACAATCTTGACTGAATGAATAAAAAAAGGTTCTATAATATTAAAGAATACATCAATATCTATAAAAAACCGCGGGATACCATATGTCCAGCTATTGTAGTTAACTCACGATAACGACTTTCTTACATTTTAAAACGCGATAAATACACCAACCAAAATTAGACCATACTATCGATACCTTAATCCTTATCCAAATAAATCATTTTGTATTCATGCCTGTTACAATATCTGTAGATTACTTTTTGAATTATTCAAATCGGATATTCCATTCAAAAGATATTACGAATTTAAAGATGGCACTCTAAAGAAATAATAGCGCTGCTGAGCACTCGGTGGCCAATAAGCTCAGGGATTACGTGTGCAATCAAAAGATTGCGGGTTCGAACCCCAGTTTCGCTGATATGTATCAATGTTTTTTTTTCCGAAGAAGTTTGAAAAATTTAAATTTTAACCCCTTATGGGTCCGTAACGTGACCTAAAATGATAGCAGAAAATTTCTTTTGTAATGTATGAAGCATAAGCTTTCAATAGTCATATTGTATCAAGAAATGAGAAAAACCACCTCTGCCCCCCCCCAAAAAAAAGGGTCCTTATAGGGAAAACCGGGAAACTGGAATAACAAAAAGAACGACGAGAAATGGTTAGCTATACTAGAATTTTTCTCCCCACTGTAACTCCTATAGAAGCAAAGTTATAGCCTTTTAAAGATTGAAATGAAGTGAAGAAATAAGCAAAATTAGGTGAGTGACCGAGAGGGGGGGTCCACAGCTCTAGGGGTGCCATGTACCTTAAACTTTTAAGTTAAAAAGGGTAGAGAATTAAATGAGCGAAATTTTAAGGTGTATGTTGGAGGAGAGTGCAAAGGCCTCTCAACATTATTTTTGTTTCTTTTGAAGAAACAAAAAAATATGACCCCCCCGGCGGGGCGCAGATAAACCCCAAAAAGGGCGGAAGGTTGATCCCTTATTTATTTTTGTCAAGGATTTAAAATGTGGATCTGAAATAAAATAGGCCGAGAATTGGATATTTTTAAAACTGTATGGATATTTCGACCGGCCCTGTAAGTTAAAACTGACGCAGAAGGAGGGGGGGATTAGAAGAGACGAGCGTGAAAAATAAAACATAATAAACTAATACTTCAAATAACTGGACTTCTAAGCAAAAATATAACGATTTAACGTAGTATCGAATTAATAGGGTCGATCCCAGAAGTTATCAGATTTTATGCTTTTTAATGCACAAGTTGCGATTCCCCCTCCCTTACAGAGCTGTAAAACATGATGTCTTCCTCCGGAGTCGAAAAAAATACCTGCATTCAGCAATAATTTAGCCTAGAAAAAAAAGAAAAAGAAAAAAGAAAAGAAAAATCTATTCTTATACGTAATTTTTATCAATATTACCATTAAAACACAAAAATTGGAAAAATCGATTCGATCTGAAACGTGGATCGATTTAAAGTAAATCAAAAAAAATTACAATTCTATTAGTATCTAAGAATCTTCCAAATTGTGCTTTCAATTTTAGTAAATCAAAATGAAATCGATTCCAAAGATCGAAATCGAATCTAAAAATCGAAATCGAATCTAAATATCGACATCGAATCTAAAGATCGAAATCTAATCTAAAGACCGGATCTTACAGGCAAAATCGATTTTACATTTTTATTTTATTTCGTAACTTTACAAGAAGAGAGTATTAGATTCGTGAAAAATTTCGACTTCCCGTTTTCGATGGATTTATATATTTTAGAAGGTCTTTAACAAGATTTTATGGTTTTTAAGAAATATCTGTCTGTGTGTGTGTCTGTTACTCTGTGAGTCTGGGTATGACAAAAATTTCTGACCGTTCTATCTCAAGAACAAATGTACGGAATTCCAGAAAACTTTAGATTTTGTTTGACCTTGATATAAACTGAATTTAATTAATTTTTGGTGTATATAGCCTAACAGGTGGTGATGTTATGCTGCATTTTTTGCGATTTGCTGAATAACGATATATCTGAATAACGAATTCACGGATTTTCACCAAATTTCAGATTTAGTTAGTCCTTGACATGAATTGATGTTTTTTACATTTTGATGTATATCGCTTCTCAGATGGCCCTGCTATGCTGAATTTTTCACAATTTCCACTCAGCGCCATGTGAAAGGGGTCGACGAAAGGAGGCGGTCGTCCCTTGAGCGGAAATTTAGGGGGCACCAAATTTTTACTAGTAACATCACTTCTAGCTCTAACAAGAAAAATTAATAGGGGGGGGGGCTAAATTGGAACTTTGAACCGGGTGCAGTTCTCTTTTCGCACGCCCCTGTTTCCATTTTAGCTTTATCTCAAGAATTATTGCACGGACTTTCATAAAAATTTAGATTCAATTAGTCCTTGATATTATTTTATGCTAATTACATTTTGGTGGAAATCGCTTAAGAGATGGCTCTACTATACTGCATTGTTCATGATTAACGCAATAGCGCTATCTCAAGAACGAATTTTCATCAAAATTCAGATTCAGTAAATCTCTGACATAGATTAGTGTTATTTAGTTCTTCGTGTAAATTGCCCAACAGGTGGCGCTGATATGCTGCATTTTTTATGATTTCGCAATAGCTGTATCTCGCGCTTTCATGGATTTTCATCAAAATTCAGATTCAGCTGGTACTTAATAAAAATTGATCCTGATCAATTTTTGGTGAACATCACTCAACAAAAAACGCTATTTTGCAGGGGGGGGGGTTCTGAGATTTCTTTAATTCTTCTATCTTAGAAACTAATATACTGAAATTTTGGAATTGGCACATCCGTCTATTTTATCTTCGACTTTTGAAGGAAAATGAAAATTATATTACCTTCAGAGAAATCGATTAAAAATTTTAAAGTATCGATTAAATCGAGTTGGCCGTAGTATCGATTAAATCGATTTAAAAAATCGAAATCGCCCATCACTATACTACACATGTCACGCAAAGAAATTGGAGCATTAATGTTAAATGTATGGGAGCGTTCTTTTTGAAAATTCTCTCTTGCATTTTAATAATTTTAAATGTTACTTCTACTTTCAGTTTTGTGTGTAAGCTTTCGACATGCAAGATTTTTTTTTTTTTTAAGTTTCATGTATATATTTATATTGTATCAAACTACAAACAAAATCTTCATTTGATGCCCCCTTCACCTTTTGTTTTGGCACTCGATTACTTGCCCCCTCTGTCCTTCCCTAGTTTCGGACCAAGCATTGTGTATATTTGTTTCATAACTAATAATAACGTAGGCATAATTTTACCTAGTCTGATTTTTTTTTTTTTTTTGTTAAAAAATATTACAAGTCGGGCGTATTGTGAGTCGAATTCTTAGCTTTCAGCACGACTCATAACAGAAACTGGTTGGATGTTTTTGCTTTTTTGTTAAACTATACACCCCTGAAGAAGTAGTTTAATAGAAAAGCCTTCTACTGTCTTTTTATCCATTTATCTTTCATTATTTTGGTAATCTGCCTTCTATTTCACTTCAAACTTCAACTGTTTTCAATAAGATGATTGTAAAAATACTGGTTTCATTGGTTTATTGTATGGTAATATATGAATTACTCTGATTATATAATGACCATTTATATCCATATATTTCTTAGTAATTTGGTAATCTGATCTGCCTTCTATTTCTCTTCAAACTTCAACTGTTTTTAATAATATGATTGTAAAAATACTGTTTTCATTGGTTTAGTTAATGGTATTGTCTGAATAACTTTGGATGTATTTATAAAAGTATTTATATATTAACGTTAGTTGTATTTTTAAAAGAGCTCCATACCCCCAGACACACACACTCTTTTTAGGTGCGTTCGTAATTATATAATACGTAGCACCTATAGTGGTCGTTCAGTCCGTCCGTCTGTCCGTCCGTCTGTCCGTCCGTCCGTCTGTCCGTCCGTCCGTCTGTCCGCATATAACAACGCAAAAACTACCCAACCGAATCGTTTGAAATTTAAAATACATAATTATTACATAATTTTGTCGAGTCATTTCAAATTTTATGAAACTCGGATGCATAGATCAATTACAGGGGCAATCAAAAGTATTCCATTACATTACGGTCAATGGGGGAAAAAGTTTCAAATGCATTTTAATCGTTTGAAATTTAAAATACGCAATTATTACATAATTCTGTCGAGTTATTTCAAATATTTTGATAATCGTGTGCATAGATCAATTACAGGGGCAATCAAAAGTATTCAATTACATTATGGTCAATTAGGAAAAAGTTTCAAATATATTCTATACGTTTGAAATTTGAAATACATAATTATTACATAATTTTGTCGAGTTATTTCAAATTTTATGAAAATCGGATGCATAGATCAATTACAGGGGCAATCAAAAGTATTCTATTACATTACGGTCAATGGGGAAAAAAGTTTCAAATGCATTTAAATCGTTTGAAATTTAAAATACACAATTATTACATAATTCTGTCGAGTTATTTCAAATATTTTGATAATCGTGTGCATAGATCAATTACAGGGGCAATCAAAAGTATTCAATTACATTATGGTCAATTAGGAAAAAGTTTCAAATATATTCTATACGTTTGAAATTTAAAATACATAATTATTACATAATTTTGTCGAGTTATTTCAAATTTTATGAAAATCGAATGCATAGATCAATTACAGGGACAATCAAAAGTATTCCGTTACATTACGGTCAATGGGAAAAAATGTTTCAAATGCATTTTAATCGTGTTACACTCATGCGAACTTAATAAAATTTGTATGCAACTATAAAGTACATATTATAATATACATCATACATAATTTGTGGTGCAAAGAACATTTGTTATTAATTTACAAGTCCACACAAAAGTATTCTATTACATAATGGTATAGGGAGCACATTGTTTGATGAGCGTTTTAATTGTAATTCACTATTTACAATTTTATGAGATTGATATATGAAAGTAATATTTTTAAAACTTCGTTATCGTACGAACGCACCTAATTTGCTACGCTTCACGTGCAATTTCCAACTTGTTTTTTTCCCTTTTGAGAATATAATTGCTCTATTTATATAAATATTTATTTGCTTATTTTTTAATTTAATAATCCCAACTCATAAAATATTATTAATTATTGGTACACAATTTCTTTTCTTTCTTACTATGCATAGAGAAAAACAGTGCATCATGTCTAACTTTTATTTATTCAAAAAACGGCTAAATGACTCAAATAAATTTTAATAAATCTCTTTAGGATAAATCACGACAATGCACGCTATTGATTATTTTGGAGTTTAAAACTTTATATATATATGATAAATATTACCATATAATGCTGACAATTGTATTTAAAAAATGTCTATGAATAAAACTTAAATTTTCAATGTAGTTTAAATTATCATCAACAAATATGTCTACTATGGTCAGAAAAATGCGCAAAATAAGCACATGAAAAGTACCTATAAATTTAAAACATATACATATATAATGAATACCCGATCAATTCAAAGTAAGACCCTCATCCTGTTCATTTCGAAATTTCAGTTCATTTGGAACTGCGAAAGAAAAGAAAAAAAAACAGTCCTATAGTATTATAAGAACACATAAATACTTTATCCAGAAAATATATTTTATTTTTAACTTCTCCTACCCTAAAAGAGTATAAAATGTTTACTGTATACAGGGTAAAAAAGGAGAAAAAAAATGGAATTACACTTGGTAGACAAATCAAGAATTTGGTACAAAAAGCATACTGCACACAATAAATATATGTATAATGAATATTATTTAGAATGTACTGCGAAAAAAAGGAAAAATTAAATTAAAATAAAATAAAAAGCCTTAAAGCTTTAAGTAAAAATTCACTTTCATCTGACATCACATTTTCATAAAAAAAAAAAAAACGCAGAATAAAGATTAAAAGAATAAAGATTAAAGAACCGATTTTCGCGACACAACGCAATGGCCAAAATATCGACGAATGGAGGGGGGGGGGGGGTACAGTCTATTATAACTAAAGCTGTAATAAGTTTATAAAAAAAATATTAATATGTGAGATTTAAACAAAAATATTATGATTTGACATTTAATTTTTATTTCTTTTAAAGGGCAAATCATAAGTCCAGCCTAACTCTATTTTAATGGTGGTGAAGGGATCTCAAGATTGAGTTGTTATAACAGAGTTCTAAGTTTGTCTAACAATGCAAACAAGCAAATTCGAAAAATTGAGATAATTGTTTAAAATTTCATGTGGAAGGAAATATGTAAAGATCAGTTACATTATGAGAAGAATTTTTTATAAAGATTTTACATTTCTAATTTAACAAAAGTAAAAATAAATAAATAAATAAAATAAATAAATAAAAATAATGTCAAATTTTACATTTATTTAAAAAATAATAATTTTAATATGAATAATTTTAAAGCAAAAAATGATAACAATTTCAATGCATAAAGAGTAATATTAAATAAGATACATTTTAAACAAAGATTTGGTTAATGCTTTACTTTTCTAGAAAAATGAAAAATGTTATTCGACTATTAGAACATGAAAGGTAACATCTCCACATTTTACGCTATGAAATGATCGAACAAAAATATTTTACCCAGAGATAAATAAAATTTGCAAAATAATTAAATCATTAAAATTAAAAATTGAACTCAATAATAAGCTTAATATTTATGAATATAACATCATTTGCGATATTATTAAATTATGATACACTACAACATACAAAAAAAAAAAAAAAAAAAAAAAAAAAATTTTAAAAATTGTTATCCTATGAGATACCTTATATGATCTACATACATATTTATTTTATTCACTATATATGTGAAATCAGCGATTGTTAAATTGTACACATAAGGCCACAGATGTTCTGTTCGTCGTTTAAAAATTTGTTTTGTTACCAATATCTTGCAATGTAAGTCTCTATATACATTGGTACCTTCTAAAGGTTTATCTACACCATTTTTTAAACATCTGATTTTTTGCTGGAATCTATTATACATAATTTGTAGCTTGGTTAAAAAATTTTTAATCGAAGAATGCATTTCGTTGATATCATTTTTATTTAACACTGAATGATAACTCTCTATATGATTTGTGGTTCGGGGACCGTCGTTTTTAAAGTGATTCCAGAGAGTTAAGGGGTAATGTTCTCCTGAAACCCACGTATAATAAAAGTATTCTGCAAAAGATAGTACAGATTGTTTTTCTTCAATGTTGAATTTTACTGATAGTGCATACGCTTCTGGTTCCAATATAAACTTCCACGTGAAATGTACTAATTCTACAGGCAGCAAACTTAAACTTTTAACTCGCCTGAACCAAATGCATATAGGGTCGTTTGCATCTGTCAGATGTGTTCGTATTCCAGTCATATGCCTGACGAGAGCTTGACCAAAATGGAAAATGCATCCTCTGATTTTGATATAAGGGGAAAGTTCCGAAACAGTTTTAATCACAGCAGCTTCAAAGTCACATAAAAACATGGACACATTTCCGATATTTTTAAATTTTTCTTCCAGTTTTTTTTTATGATGTCGAAAAAAAATTGGTAATTTGGAGCAGTGCGCCCTTTCATTTAGGCTACGACGCATGGTATCGCTTCATTTTTAAATTTTCCATATCCCAATATTGAATATACCTGGGAAAAACCAGGTGGACAAATCTTGAAAGTTCCATCCGCGATCCATACGGTGCATTCATGTAAAATGTTCAAATCTTCATCACTTCCAAATACAATAAGATCAGGTGAAGAAAATAACAGCCATCTTTCATTAAAAAATCCGCTGTCTGCTTGGGCATTTCGGCCTCTCAGTGTTTTTTTATATTCATCCGGTAAGTTATTGAGATCTATAATGGGAACTGTTCCTACCTCTGAGCATCTGTAAAATGTTCTACAAATTTTTTTATATGAAGGAAGATTGTTTTCTATTTCTGTCTGCTCTGAATCATCAAAATAAGTCACTTTTGCACACATTGACGTAAATGCTTCCAAGGGTCTTTTCGTGCCTTTTTTAAGATCGACTTTAGTTTGCTGGACAAGTTGTTCTGCTTCTATTCTCGAATCTCTATATGGTACACAAAGTGCATTATGGCCAATATCAGGATCATTTAAGATGACCTCGCCATTTTCTGAATGAAGAAGGTGCAAACAGCATTGTTCACCAGGCAATTTCTCCTTTTCACGAATTCTTCGACACTCTACACAACGCCAATATGATTTTATTTCATTTCCTCTTTTCTTGGGTGGTTTATAACGCATAAATAAGTAAGATGCTTTAGAGTAACATTTTGATCGATATCTGATCCATTGATTAAAATATTTACTTATCACATATTCCGGTTTACCGAAATTCATATTTGACGATGCACTATTTTAAGTTTTACGCTATACCAATGTATGTACTGTTTTCTCGACTATTGCATATGAGCCCTTTGACGATGCACTTGCAAAGAAGCCGGAGATTTCTTTGCCAAAAAAGTTGAAAATCGCCAAGAAAAGGTTACCAAATTATACTTTTTCTGAAGAAACAAAATATAAAAAAAAGTTCTCTAAAAAATGTAGGAGTCCAGTTCCCCAGGCCAGCTTAAGAAGGGATTAGGGGACATGACAATGCTTGTCAATAAACAATGGGGAGCCGGAGTGACCATCTCCCGGATCGATATGCGATTGTATAACTTGTGCATTGCACAAAGTCACTCCATTACCTGTCACAAAGAGAATGTCATTTCAAGAGTCAAGTATTTTTTTCTTTTCAAGTCATTCAAAAAAGCCTAAGTTTGGTTATGATCCCCAGAGCAGACCCACCCCAACTTATTAAGACCTAAATAGTCCCAAGAACGGGATGAAATATAACACCAATTGAACTGTAAAGTAAATGGCTGGTTTGAGTGGCATGATGAATTACTTTCATACCGTTCAATTCTTTGTAAACAATTTGGAAAAAAAAAAGGTTCGCGCCTGCCAAGTGGATTATCCTACTTTTTTGTCATTATTTCGGGAGGAAAAATCAGAAACAGAAACCTGACAAAGTTGTAAAAGGCGTCAAGTTAAGTACGAACTTCGACAGCATTGTAAAAATGATGCAGGGCATGATTACGCTTTTTGTAACGCGATAGACTTGTTTTGTAGACATATTCAAAAGGATAAACATATATATATGTATATATTACGTGCTTAAAATTAGTTATTTGATAACAATTGAGATGTCAAACCCAAAACTTTTAATCACACACACACACACAATATATATATATATATATGTCAGACTAAATCATGAGAACAAAATCTTTAAAACCTATTTGCATATCTAATGGTTAATAAATTCACAGAAAGAGCTAGCACTAGGGGTATGCATGGGGCGGAAATTTCCAGGCCCGGGCTGTGCAAAGATAAAGTAGTCATACCCGATTCAATTTTTAAAAAATTATAATTTTTTTCTTAAAATACAATTAAGATTCTTTTAAAGAATACTGCATGCATATCAGTGTTGGGTATGAACGCGCTCACTGAACGAAAACTCACGAGTTTCGCTCACTATTTGTGAACTTTGAGCTGAACTTGGCTCACTATTTCATAAACGAGTTTGAACTGAACGGAAACTCAAAAAATAGACGAGTTTGAACGAAATTTACGTTCAAATTTACGTTCAATTTTTTCATAATTTATTTAAAATTTTTCCAGACCTTAGTACTCTTTTTCCCTCTTTCAAATGCCATTTAGAGGCCTACGCGAGCCTCAGGACGAGTTAAGTCTGGGTATCACTTCTCTGGGTACACTGTAAAAAAAAACTCCCTTACTTTACACCAAAAAGGGTGGCAACTAAGTTGCCACCCCAAGTGGTGTAATGAAATTCCACTTGTAAATTGGTGTAATGAGCCACCAACTATCAAATGGTAAACAAACACCATTTGTAGTGGCAACTTAGTTGCCACCCTTTTGGGTGTAAAGTAAGTAATATGTTTAAAATGTACGTTATAATAAATTGTCTCAATTAAAAGGAAGTTTAGCACACTCTTTGCGTGAAGTTATTTTTTTAAAATTATGGCTGTATTAAATTTGAAATGTAATTTTTTAATTATTTTTTATTTTGCTACCATTTATTAAAGACACTATATAAGTAGACGGTAAAAAAGGAAATTTTCTAATATTTACATGATTTTAACAGCAAAATAAAAAATAATTTAAAGATTATATTTTAAATTTAACACAGCCATAAATTAAAATAATTAGTTTCATGCAAAAAGGCTGCTAAACTCCCTTTTAATTGAGGTAATTTATTATAACATGCATTTTAAACATAATACTCAGTTATTAAACAATGTAATTTAGTATATTTACATACTTAAAAACATAGTTATATGGGTCACATAGTGTGTTTGGGATTGGTGGGAGGAGGGGGCACAATGTATCTGCAGCATCTCTAAATTTCAGTATAGTTTCATTACTGTTTGTCACAGGTGTCACAAAATTGAAAAGTGTAAAAGCACAAATAAATTCTATTAAGTTCATGTTTTTCGTTTATTTTGAAACTTTAAAAGATTTAATATTACAACTAAATACTATAAAAGAACATTACGCTTATATTTTGGCAAAGGTGATCTGGAAAACATATGTGAAAAAAATGTATCTAACAGTATTGTATGACCACATTTGGATTTCAAGAATGAAGTAACATGCTATTTTGAAAATGTATGTTTTTTTCCACACAAAAAATCCCAATATGTTTATATATATAATTTTTTTAACAAAAAAAAGCGAAGAAACAAAAGACGATATTAACATAAATTTGGCGGCCCTTCAGTTTCCGCGCCCGGGGCGACCGCCCCCTTCGCCCCCCGTTTCACACAGCTCTGAATGAACATACCGCCACCCCCCCCCCCCTTTCATTGAAGTTCTAAGATTTTCCATTAAATGTATTCAAATTCAAATAGGCATTAATGATGATTTTAATTATGTTGTACTAATTTAATAAATAGAAAAATAAAACCATGACAATCTCTTTAACTCTTTCAGTATGAACATATATATATAAACGAAATAAAAATAATGAAATTTTTGCTTCTAATAATCTAAAAACACATCAAAATACAAATATAAATTGAAAAAATGAATGTTTAAAACAAGATATAACACTATGTTTATTTAATTTCGTGTTAGTTCAAGTTATGCGGAATTTAAAGCAGTAAAACACTATAAAATCAAAACTAAATATTTACAGAGCTTTGGCTCTGTATACGAAAGTGACAATTTTACGACTTCTTTTATTATTAATTTTTATTTTTAAAATATCGAAAAAGCTAGACTGCAAAATCACATTTTGCAAGTATCATGCATTTATTTAAAATATATAACACAAATACAGGTTTTTACAGAGAATTAAGAGTGATTGTATACAAAACAGAAAGAAAATAAACGTCACTTACTTATTTGAAAAAAATCCAAAACTTTGCAACAACACTATGTTGCAGCTGACGACCATCATTAGAATAAACTCTAATTCATCGTAGAATAGATTATTTCTTGTTTCTTAAAGTGTCCAAACTAATTGAAATAATCAAAACTGTAAGTCGATAAAAGTTCTTAATATGAACTATGTCAGATATTTTTTAATCATTTTATTACTACGAAATATATTTGATATTCACAGAACAAAACAAAACGTTTTCAACTAAGCGCCATTTTGCATATCCAATAATTCCACCCCCCGCGCTGGATTTCATAATCACCGACTTCCTATTGCTAGATTAAAAAAACACCTGGCATTGTGTTGATAAATTCAATAAAGTCTTTTAGAGAGCGCATTGTAACGATTTCTAGTGATTCAGAACGCCTATTTTTTTTTTTAAGAGTTGTGATATGTCATTGAAAGTGTAAAGTAACATTTATTTTGGTATTGGCGCTCAAAAAATAATACATTTACACCTTATTTCACATCTCATACAACCGAAGGAAATGTGATAAAACTCTTTATTTTTTACAGTGTAGTATCCTGGTCTTACTTCTTCTGCAGACTGAACCGGACCTGGGCTGTATACAATTTCGCCGAAAATAGATATATACAATAAACTCTCTATACAAGGTGGACTGTGTTTTATTTCTCCATAACATGGAAGATGGATTAATGATACTAATGATAGCTGAAACATTTACATACAACTAACAAAGGTTCATTAAAAGTATAAACATCGCAGCCTACGGCATTTCTGCATAAATGGAGATTATAAACAGACTGACGTAAGTTTTTTTGGCCAGAACTCTTCCGTAAGGGTAAATATCGATGTCCTGTAGAAATGTACTCGGTGTCGGGGCGGGTTCGGTGTGAAATTTCAACTTTTTTTCGGGCCGGGCCCAGCTCGGGCCTTGTTTTTAGCTATTATATCTGGCCGGGTCGGGTCTTGTTTTTAGCTATTATATCGGGCCGGGTCGAGCCTTGATTTTAGCTATTATATCGGGCCGGGTCGGGCCGCTAAATTTTCTCTACGAGCCGGACTGGGCTCGGGCAGAAATTTTTATTTTAATATCGGGCCGGACATTTTTTTTCTATGGATCGGGCATGGAAATTTCCGTCCGTGCATACCTCTATCTTACATATCGAATAATCAAATGATTAGTTCACAAAATTTTGTAAATTTGGACAATAATATCCAAACATTTAAAAAAAAAGTGAACTTTTTAGTGAACTTCGTTCTTTTTTACAAATGAGTTTGATTTGAACGAGTTCGTTTGAAAATTTTTGAGTTTGAACTTGATGGTTGGTTGATTTTTGTCGTCCGATTATCTACGCTTATGGGATATAGGACCAGGGGGAGTGCCCTCCGTGGGGGTCTTTCTAAGGGAACCTAACCCGTATTTACGCAAGGTTCGAAGAAAACCACGGAAAACTCCGAACGGTTAGGCCGACAGCCGCGATTGGGTTCGAACCCAGCACCTGCCGTCTACCATTTGAGAGGTCCGAACCTCTCGGCCACTGGTGGGGCGAGTTTGAACTTGAACTTAAATCACTTTTCAGAAATTGAACGTGAGTTTGAGTTAGTTCGTTTATTTTGTGAACGTGCCCAACACTGATGCATATTTATCAGATAATTTTACAGTATATTTTATTATTACGATGGTTTTACAGGACTAAAAAATTAATGTTGTTTACAATAAAAAAAAGTAAAGGGTGGATTAAAACATGATAGCTTTTGTAGCTGTATAATAAAAAGTAGATTTGTGAAAATATTTTTCTGTCATTTATTAAAGCTTTTCTGAAATCTAAAGGAGCTCTTTCTGGCACATTTCTGAATTTATATATTTGCAGAACATGTAAGATTGACAGGTATTCGTATTCCGGAGCTATATAATCGAATAATGTTATCCAATTTTTTTATAAAAATAGTATATCTTTGAAAAAAGTCTGTCGAAATATTCTGAATGAAATTTCCGGAAACAATAGCACGGGGAAGGAATTTGCATTCCCGTGGCAAGAATATTTTACATTTTGATAAGTAATTTATTTATCAAAAATGGAAAATTCTGTTCAATTCAGAATTTCTTCAATGGTCAGGCCTGTCAATTTTATGCCTTTATAGTTAAATATGAGTCAGAAAATGTGTTAGAAAGTTTCACGTCGAGCAGTGAATTTGAGAACCATCTAAAGGTATATATTTCTAAAAATTACGTTAACAGAAGTTCGTTATCGCTATTAATATTTTTTGAAGAAAAATTGCCTGCCCAGATCTCCCTGAGAAAGTCCAATTACGGCCGGCTCGATTATGTAGAAAAAAAATGCAAGCCTGATATCGGCTCGGCACGAGTCTGCTAAAAAAAAAAAATCAGACACCATTTAATTGTCTGATATCAATATTTACACTGGATATATTCCCCATTTCTTCAAAGATGTTGTCAAACAAGCGTTGGCTCGTGACGCACATTTTTACTTATTCTAGCAAAAGCCATATTAATTGAAAATGACTCGTATTTTATCGGCTACCTTTAAATTTTTATATCGGGCTATTTGGTCCGCTTAATGTTTTTTATTGGCCCGATTTGACAGCCCCATCCCGTTTGAAAGTATGCCCCAATTTTGCCAGATAGGGGACATGGGACAAGTCCGGGCTCGTGAGACCACTAGAAAAGGCTTAATTTGATTTTTTAATCTTCTAATAAAATTACTATGACATTTTATTTTAAGTTTCCTAATTTAAATATATTCTATCACTACATAACTGTACCTTCATTAAGTGTATTTAAAAAAAAATAAATTAACATTTTAAATATACTTTAGGTTGGTTGGTTTGTTGATTTTTGACGTCCGATTATCTGCGCTAGGGATATAGGACCAGGGGGGAGTGCCCTTCGTGGGGGTCTTTCTAAGGGAACCTAACCCGTATTTACGCAAGGTTCGAAGAAAACCACGAAAACTCCGAACGGTTAGGCCGACAGCCGCGATTGGGTTCGAACCCAGCACCTGCCGTCTACCAGTTGAGAGATATACTTTAGGAGAAATAAAGTACATAAACAAATGTGTTGCTTGATCTATTCCCTCATAAGAAAGCTGCACTTACATACCTGATTGCAGCCTTTTATAATTTTAATAGTTTTTTTTTTTTAATGCACTAGAAATTTTCCAAACACCAAAAGTAGCCTCTAAGCTGTATTAGCTATTAATGAAAGAAGTTTTCGCGTCTACATCTTTTGAGTAATTAAATTAACTTATTTTTATATACATATGAAATTGAGAGATTAAATCCTCAAGAATCTGATAAAGTTAAATCAAATACTCCTACGTTACAATGACCTTAGAAACCGCATAAGATGTTAAAACTTCCTTCGTCTGTTTTTCTGTGCAGAAAACTGTGTCAACGTAATAAAAATCCTAAGAGTTGAAAGAATAATCATACAACTGTTTCAAGCCTTAATATATTAATAAAATTATAAAAATAAAAATAACATTGTTTCATATTTTAGCACTGTCTGATTTATTTCGTTTGTATTTTTTGCAGAAAAAATATAGCAAACAAATAAAGAGATTATCATTAACTTATCTAATTAAATACCTTTTAATTAGAGATTTTTTTTATTTTCCCCTGTTCAACAATATAAGTGCAGATTCCCAAAATTTTTAAAGAGCCAGTGGCAGAAATCCCAATATTCCAGTCACTACACATGTTTAATTTCTAACAAAAATTAAGAAACAACGCGGATCTTGTCAAAAGATCGCAGGGGAAATGCTAATTTCTTCAAATGATTGAAAATAGCTACTTTCCTCAAAAAATCGCTGAAAAAGCGCAAATTTTGATAAAATTTCCCTAAGAAACATGATTCTTGTGAAATGATCGCAAAAGAACGCGAGTTTGGTTAGAGGATTGCGAAAAAAAAACTGAAATTCTTGTCAGTGGATTGCGATGCACTATTTTCGTCAAATTGATCGCGAGAAGAAAAAAAAACCGCAAAATTTGCCAATGAATGATGACTTAGAAGCCAAAAATTAATCGTCAAGTAAAAAAAATAATCGCAACGTGGCGACTGACGACCGTGAATCTGAAGAATTCGAAATCTATATTCAACAATGCGAAACATTCTAACAATTAGCAAAATCATTTTGAAGAAAAAAAATAATAAAATTTACAGACATTATTATTCATATGTACTATTGTATCTATGAACTGAACAGTGCTTTTTATATTACGTCAAATTCATTACGTCTGGTAATGTAATCTTTCACTGCGTTATTATTATTATTATTATTATTATTATTATTATTATTATTATTATTATTATTATAACGCATCAAAAATCAACATAAAACACGATTTCTGTCGATTATTCTAGAAAAGTTTTTGCTAGTACAAGCAAAATACAAATTATTTCTCTTTTAATGGAAAATGCTACATTGTATTCCAAATAAATCTATGAATGTGTAAATAATAATAATAATAATAATAATAATAATAATAATAATAATAATAATAATAAAAGTAATAATAATAATAACAGTTTGTATTTGAGAACAATTTTAATATTTCTTATTAAATAAGATTAATTAGGGCTATTTACGAACAATAAATAATTATTATATCCCATGAAGTCATTTTAAAATTTACGTGAAATTTTCAGATGTTTTTATTCAGAAACTATGAAAACTATAACAGCATTTTCTATTTTACGTTAAAAGCACACTTTCTGAAAATTGTGTGAAAATTGATGTTTTGAAATAAGAACCCCGACGCTAAGCTATAGAAAAGTTATCATGAGACAACAATCGATTTTAATTCAAAATGTAGCACATTAATCATAAGAGAAGCAAAATAAGAAATCAGAATCAATCAAGAAATGGCTGGCTGATGAAATTTTCATGACTGAAATTTCTCGATTTTACTTTTAAAAATAAATTTTTAAACATCGAAAAAAAATTTCATAATTTTGAGCAAGAAAGAACATTTTTTTTTAATAATCATCTTAAAAGTATAATGCTCTTAAATTGTACCGCAGAAATTTTAGAGAGGACGACTTTAGAAAAAATCTCTTTAATTTTTTTTAGAATTTTTAATCCTTAAAATGAGTATGAATCCTCTCGTAAAACAAGCCAATTTTATTTTTCTATTTGACCAAAATAATTGTATTATAATGAAAATAATAAACTACAAATACTTCTGATATTATTCTGATATTTTAATTTATTCCATATATAGAATGTGTGTCGAATTTTATTTTCAGATTTTAATTTTTTTAGGGATATGAGGTTGCCTGTATCATTTTGACTATTTTTTGTTGATCTGTATTTTTAACCATTTTTGCACTATGATGCTTCTATGAGAGCATTGAAAATTTTTTTTCAAATATTGTAATTTGTAAACATGTGTATCCTACAAAATATGTAGATAAATAAAGTTTATTCTAGAATTAACACTCCAAACAAATAATTATAGCACTATCACAGAGGTGGAATCAGACATAAATGAGAAGTCATTATCCGTATCTTCCCTCAGTTGATTCCGATACTTACCTGGAGAAAAGTATGGGGGGGGGGAGAGAAATACATCAAATTGACATTTCAGTCACGCTTCTCCCTTTTACAAGCTAGAAAACAGAAACGGACGAGTTCATCTTCCCAAAATGATGCTTTGAAAAGCTAGGATTTAAAAATAGAAATTTTTTCGCCTCCCTTAGGCGTTAAAGAGTTAAAATTGTATATATATGTGTGTGTGTACATTACGAAAAATTTTCAGTAATTTAAATATTGTATGCGATGATAATGAAATACAAGAGCAAAAAAGTGATACATAAAATATTTTTTTTAGGTTTTCTTACCTTTTTTTCCCTTCGTCAACAGTATGTACTCAAAATTTTAAGGATATTCATAAAAAGAAATATCTGTAATTTTTTTTTTTTTTAGTGATATGGAACACAGCAATGAGCCATTTTTTACTAAAAAAATATCAAAAGCTGCAATTTCAATTAAGTTATACCTAAAGAAACACAGGAGTGAAGGCAAGTATAAGGACATTCTTTATTAAAAAAAAAGCATGGGGATAAAAGCATGGATTGCTTCTTTTCGTTATGTGTATAAGGTTTCGGTTAGGTAGAGTTTGAACACTCCCCATTAAGGCCCTACATCAGTAACGCTCCGAGATAGAACGGCTAATGTTATTTCAATGGAAGAAATTTATCGGTTTCATTCCTTTGCATTTTGCTCAAATTTAATAATTTTTGTTGTTTTGAAAACCTGTAGGTTTAAACTATGCACGTCATTCTGAAATTTTATTTCTTTTTTTAATTTTAAGGCGATACAAGTGCGTTATTTTATAGTCTTTAAAATTCACCTTTAATGTCTTATTACGAAAAATCTGTTTGGCATTTTAAAATTTGGTAAAACAGCATGCAGAGTTTAATTATTTAGCTTTCAGAAAATGTTTTTTATTTTGATTTTTACAAAAATTTAATCTATGCTATTTGTATAAAAAGTTGAAATACTTTGATTTAAAATAGTGGAAAATGGTGTTTAACTCCGCCTTTAAAAGGGAGACGCCTTAAAAGTAATTAGGGTGAAAGACGATATGGGTTTACCTCCAGGGAGTCTTACAGGGACGAAGGTGTAAAATCTTGCCTGTGGCTATTAGTAAAATGTTTGCTGGTTTAGGATAAAAAAATAAAAACTTCCTTTCCTGAATGCATGATAGTTCGATCAGAAATGAATTTCAGAAATGATGTAAATACATGTTGATTTCAAAAAGTTTGTTTAACTAAGCATTCAATCTCAGATGTACTTTAAAAGCATTATTGATTTCGAATAAAAACACATTTAACATTTTTATTATTTTTCTTCCATATATTTGAAGTTTAATTTCTAAAAAAGATTCTTTAATTGCGGACAACATCAAAATGAAATATTCGTTAATTTATAAAAAATAATAGAATTAACTTTTTGTCATCTGCAGACGACAAAGGGAAAAGAAGAAAGGGTAGAAAGAAAATAACAATGGTTCTGACATTAAAAATGAATAGATATATTCGCGAATAAATACATTTGTATTAAAGTTTTCTTATCATTCTTTTAGACAATTCTTAATGAATTAGTTTAAATGTTCCTTTTCATAAATATTTCTATTTTAATCAATAAAAGTTTGCAGTATACCCACTCTAAAATATAAAGTAATTATTATGCAATTCATGATTAAATTGGATAACACTAATTTAAAAGATAGAAATATATTTATTTTGACACTTCTATCGAAAATTATGACTAATTTACAATACTTTAGAAAATATACTCTGTTGCGGTAAAATTCACATCCGTAAATGATATTGTTCCGCTTCTGTATTGTGTTCTTGTAACATCGCCTTGGCGACAAACACAGCCCACGCCAATTATACGCCAATCGGCAATTTACTGTAACCCTGCTCGCGTGTTGTGTGACGCAGTGGATTGAGAGAAACAGTCTCTTAGCAACAAGCTCTAATGCTGCATCAAGCAGCTACTCTTAAAAAATAAACATTCCATTAAATTTACAGTCTACTTGCTTTTTCTTTTTTAATTTAGTTTTTCTTTTTAATTTAGTACACCTCCGTACATTTGGTCCTAGCGACCCGGAGGTATGAACGAATCAGTGTCTTTTCTATTGAATTAAATATTGAATTTATCGAATTTCGTCAACAAGATGAATAATGTCGGAAACTGAGATAAAAGCATTGAACAGAAGGCGAGGGAATATCAAGGCCCAAGTCACCAGGATATTTAACGCAACGGATGGAAAAACATTTAATTTATCCGAATGGAAAGCCCACCTGGATTTACTGTCGAAAACAGAAGAAAAGTTTGAAGCTCTTAAACTGGAATATTATAGAATAATAGAGGAAGAAAAGTTGGAAGAAACTGAAAAAATACTGAGTCAACTGGACGAGGATATTCTAAAACTAGAGGTAAGCTTAAAATCCTCTATTAATGCTTATTATGAAAATACTGATTCTAATAAAAAATCTATTGAACAGGACCAAGCTAAAACGTCTAGCATTAAGCTACCTAGGGTCATATTGCCGGTTTTTAGTGGCCGAATTGAAGAATGGTCCGTATTTAAAAGTACATTTAATGAGCTTATTAATGATAATTCAAATTTAAAAGATAATGAAAAATTATTTTATTTGCGTTCTGCTTTGACTGGTGAAG
>CAXHSM010001671.1:0-33000 GCA_964019185.1 Maratus speculifer
TGATTTATAAACAATTATTTTCTTAGTATGACCCTTTTTTTCGTTCGCAGATCTTCCGCTTTGATAAAGTCGATTCGAAATACTGTTTTTGATTGCTTTTTTTTTTGCAATATTTTCTGTATTTATCAAATAATCGACATTCACGGCACCTTGTGTACTTTCCAAATAAGACAATTTGCCAGTTTGATGCATATGAGAACAAAACTGTATTTAAAAATAAATCGAAAAATAAGCAGAAATCAAAAAGAGCAACTTTGTGACACATGCATTAATTTATTTTTGTTCCGAAATGCATGAAAATAGCAGGTGTTGTTATTCAGAAACTGTCTAATTGCACTCATTCTTTTGTTTTTTAAAAAACACAATAGATTTTTCATAACAAGCCTTCAAAGTTGACACTTTTGAGCATATTTCCCGACGAAAGCAGAAAAACCGGTTGAAAAGGAGGAGAAAAACAGGTGATTGCGTCATCGGAATAGCTTATAATTCGATAAGTAATTTAATTATCATAAAATGGAAAAATAAGTTCAATTCGAAATCGCTTTCATAGTCAGGCATTAAAATTTTATAACTTTCTGTTAAAAAATGAATTTGTAAATGTGTAAAAACGTTTTTCGCTTGTTGAGTGGATCAGTTAAGAACACCCTTAAGGGTGTTCTTAAATCAAAAAGAGAAACTTTGTGACATAAGTTTTAATTTATTTTAGATCGGAAATGCATGAAATTAGCAGGAGTTGTGATCATGTGATTGATATCGCTTATAATTCAATAGGTAATTTAATTATCATAAAATGGAAAACTGAGTGTGATTCGAAATCGCTTCCACAGTCAAGCCTTCCAATTTTGTATTGTTGTTTTAAAAAATGAATTTGTAAATGTGTCAAAACGTTTTGCGCTTGTTTGGCAAAGCAGTTGAGAATACCCTTAACATTCGCGAATTTTGATTATTCTCGAAATAAAAAATGTGGAGCATTTCAACATTTGCGAAGACTGAACTTGGCAGTTCCAGAATTTTCTTTTATAAAGAATATTTTTTTATAAAGTAAGCTCACCTTATTTTACGAATTCTATAAACTATTTGACACTGAACACTTAATATGTACTGTATAACGTACTGCATTACTGTATGGCCTATGTTAAGAGAACTTCAGTCCTTGTGTTGAAGAAAAGTGTACATCAATAAGTTCCCTTTATTTTTTAAGCAGATTTTTTTTTCAATTTTTAAAATTTCAAATTTTTACTGCAGGTGAAATATTTTTTGCAAAAATTGTAGGAGAAATTTTAAAATATCAACAACAACTTGTTGAAAAAGCAATGGAATGCGATTCTTCACAGATGATGAGTCTTAAATTTAAAATAGAAATCGAGGCCGTAACTTTTCCTTACATGGAAATTTATAAATATAAAATCTGTTCTATCAAACAATCGCACATTACTGAATTTTTTCCACAATACATTAGCATACAAATTTAACACTATGCTTAACCTATTCAAAATTTTTTAAAGCATGTACTTCTATAATATAACGCTTAATAAATATATTTTTTGAACTTCAATTTATCTTTTCTGCTAAAAAATGTTTGCAGAATATCGATAAAATGATATGCAGGGCCACGCATAGAATTGGGTACATGGACGCCTATAAATGATAATAATTAGAATGTGATTTCTATTGTTTTAAGAGTATTTTAGTTTAAAATGAATTTTAGCCTCTTGCTGACGTGTAATAAATGTACAAGGTAAACTACAGGACTGAACAAAGGTATTCAAGTATGTTTCCATCTATTAATATAAATTGCACAAAAAGAAATTTCAAGCTACTAGGCATTTTCTAGCTAAATTAAATTTTCCCATTATAAAATATATATATAAATTGACAAATCAAATAAAGGCAGTTCAAAAGTATTGGAATACATATTTGGCTATATCTCCTTATTTTCATAATAACGAAATTTTGTTAAATATTTCTTGAAGTGTTGAAAATGCTTCATAATCTATGCTTAAAGCATGATTTTTTCTACCTGTTAAGGGTGTATTCGAAAAAATTCTTTTCCACCTTCAACTATTCGAAATTTTCTGATACAATTTTAGACGCATTTTTTAAAGTAGAAACATGAAACTTGCTGGGGTGATTTTTGAAGAGATGTACAAGGTGCCGTGTGATGTCATTTTGTGTTCAATAAATCACGACACCTTAAGAGTGTATTTCGATTCAAACTGCTTATTTTCCGATTTATTTTTTAATTCATTTTTGTTCTCATATGCACCAAACTGGCAAATTGTCTTATTCAGAAAGTACTCGAGTTGCCGTAATCGTCGATTCTTTGATAAATGCAGAAAATATTGCAAAAAAAGCAATTAAAAACGGGATTTTGAACCAATTTTTCCGAAGTGGGAGATCTTTGGACGAAAAAAAGGGTCATGCTGAGAAAATAATTGTTCATAAATCAAATTCTAATGAATTGATCGTAAAATGACATCACACGGCACCTTATACATGAGTTCAAAAATACTCTCAGCAAGTTTCATGTTTCTACCTTTAAAAATATGTCTGAAATCGTACCAGAAAATTTTGAGCTGTTGAAGGTGGAAAAGCGTTTTTTCGAATACACCCTTAATGTACTTCATTAAAATGCACCTGAACCTATTTTTTCCCATGGGCCTTAATTTAAGTGAATAATTTTGATTGTGCATGCAATTAAACTACAAATCCGATTTTCATAAAATCTAAAATGACAAAATTATGCAACAATTATATATTTTAAATCTTGATAGATTCTGTCGGGTAGTTTTTGTTCTTTTACATGCGGACTGATGGACGGACTGAACGATGACTATAGCTGCTACGTATTTATATAATTTACGAACGCATCTAAAAATGTGCCACAGAAAGTAGCCCCTTTGGATTTGAGAACAGCCTTCGGCCACTATTCTACAATATATTCTCTGTAATGCATTTGAGAATGTCCAAGAATTGTCAGGCCTTGAAGGAGAATTTATATCCCTATCCGAAAACACAAATTAAAGAAGTGCCGGTTAAAAAATTAACAGTTCCGCAGGCAGCAGCGTCCCGTCCCGAGCGATTCGAAACTCATTGTCCAATTACGAAAGATTTATCATGTCTGTCTTCCGCGAACACCTGAATTCAATTCAGGTATTGGGGAAATTTATCTCAACCATTTGTAAAGGAAACATTAGGAATAGCGTGTTTTTAAAGAGAAAAAGCGATCAACTGTATTTGTCCATAGGGATTTGATGTAATTGTCTCATTGCAACTTAGACTTGAGAATTTTAAATTTTATGTCTCCCTTTTATTACTTACCCATCATATGTAGAACAGGGTAAGTCTTGCAATCGTTTTTAAAATAAATAAATAAATAAATAAAAACGACGGATTTACACGTTTTAGACACTGGAGATTTCGAAATACATATTTTTAGAAAAAAAATTTTGCCGTCCGTCTGTCTGTTTGTGTGTCTGTAAACTAACGTCTCCCGAACAAAGTGAGATAGAGACTTCAAATTTTGTATGTACTTAGTATGTAAGAATGGGACGAAGCCTATTTAATATCAGTAACCTCGATAATCCGGAACTACTTTTTTTGGACTCTGATGAAATGTATATAAAAATTTTCGGAATTTTTTATTGTGTACGTAAAAGGCAATAATGTAACACAAATTTTGCATAAAGAACGAAGCCGATCGAATTATTAGTTAACCGAGATATCTGTAATCCTGTTTCTACATTCTTCGCTTTTCATGACCTTGTATTTCATTCAAATTTCAATTCAAAGATATATTTTAAATGGAAATGAGACGCTTAATCCGACGCAATAAACTGTTAGTTAATAAGATTGTTATTTTTGGAGTTATAAGGATGTTTCTTTTTCGCAATTCAGTACTACTTGGTTAGTTTGGCGTGTGTATAACTTGTCGAAATAGATTAATCAGCAACTCATTAATAGAACATTACTATGCATAATAAAAATATTAAATACACGTTTAAATTTTGTTTTGGAATTGCAATGCATTTTATAAATAGTTCACAAATGTTTTATTTTCATATATTATACATGCATATATATGATGGGTAAGTTTTACGGTGGCCCCCAACGACTAGTTAAAATTATTTTTAACGAATGCTTAAAAAAAAACATTTATTTAGAATTCGGATCAGTTCAAGTAGTAGTAATAATCACAACTTTTTTTTAATTTAAATTAACATTTTTCATAAATCATTGTATTGTAAAAAGAAATTTCGTATATTATGTAATGAGGACATGAGTTTCAAAACTCGCCTTATCCAGAAAATCAAGTTTTGGAAAATCTCAAAAATCAAGTTTTTACAACGTCAAAAACACAAAGTATTTTTATTTTTATTTATTGATTTAATTTTATGCAGGTTGGCCTATAGAATAGATTTATACAGAAAAAAATTTGGGATAAGGCAAGTTTTTGAAGCTCATGCGCCCTAACATATAATGTTACTTTATGTGAAGTTTGTAATTAATAAAGGTACATTTCAATCCAAACTGCTTATTTTCCGATTTATTTATAGATTCACTTTTGCTCTCAAATTCATCAAACTGGCAAAATGTCTTATTTAGAAACTATATAAGATGATGTATTAGTCGGTTTCTTGATAAATGCAGAAAATATTACAAAAAATCCCGTGAAAGTCAGTATTTTTTGCATTTATCTTCTCACCTCAGTATGACTCTCTTTTTTTCGTTCCCAGATCTCCCCCTTCAGAAAAATCAATTCAAAATGCCGTTTTTGATTGCTTTTTCTGCAATATTTTCTAAATTTATCAAAGAATCGAGAATCACGGCACCTTGTGTACTTTCTATGTAAGAAAATTTGCCAGTTTGATACATATGAGAGCAAAAATGTATTTAAAAATAAATCGGAAAATAGGTAGTTTGAATCGAAATACACCCTTAAAAAGACGAAGAAGCCATTATCATCAGCACACCGAGTTGGAAAGAAGTCGTATAATAGGACTACGAGAAAGTGGATTTTCTTTCCGCGATATTGCAAAAAGACTTGGACGGAATGTATCCACTGTGCATGATTGTTGGAAGCAGTGGTCAAAGAAAGGTACTGCCTCAAGAAGACCAGGTTCCGGGCGACCACGTGGCACTACTGAGAGGGAAGACCGCCTTATTCGGCATATGTCTTTGGTGCATCGTACTGCGTCTGCGGCAGAAATTCAAGCCGCAGTTGGTGACACAACGAACTCTTAGAAAACTCTTAAATCTATTACTTCAAGGGCAGCTCTAAGCAAGGTGCTCTGTAGCGTCAATTCCTCTGACTCCAAGTCATTATCGTTTGTGACACCAATGGTGTCAAACCAGAGCTCATTAGAGGCTGGAGTAAAAATCTGTTGTGTTTTCTGATCAAAGCAAATTCTGACTTGGTGCCGGTGATGGCCGTGTGCTGGTCAGAAGGAGGCCAGGAGAACGGCTGCCACCAAACTGTCTGCAAATCAGATACACTGGACCTACACCTGGAGTCATGGTCTGGGGAGCAATTTCCTATGACAGCAGAAGCCCTCTCGTGGTTATCTCAAACACACTGACCTTAAATTTGTACGTCAGTCTGGTAATTCAACCTGTAGTGCTTCCATTCATGAACAGCATTCAAGGGGTAGTTTTCCAACAAGATAACGCTCGCCCTCATACCGCCGTTGTAACGCAACGTGCTCTACAGGGTGTCAACATGTTACCTTGGCCAACGAGATCACCAGATCTGTCTCCCATTGAGCAGATATGGGATATCGTTGGACGACAACTCCAGCATCATTCCCAGCCAGCACTGACCGTCACAGTATTGACACAACAAATACAACAAGCATAAAATTCAATACCATAAAGTGATATTCGGCACCTGTAGGACACAATGCATGCACGTTTGCAGGCTTGCATTCAAAATTCTGGAGCTTATAGCGGCTATTAATGTAACAGCATTTCACATTTGAAATACATGTGACGATTTAAGGAGAACTCGAATTATTTCCACTGGTTAAAAAAACACACAGTCATGGCAAGCGAGGGAAAAAACAAAATAAATAAATAAATGTAGAAGATCCAATAATTGGTCATTGGCTGCTGTAAGTTTATTTATTTAATTCGTAATATTGAGAACGGGAAAAGCTCCTTTTGCAAAAATTCCATCATTATTTCAGCGAGCCGTCCTCATCCAAGAAGCAATCCAAAAAATCTTTTTTTTCATCTCGAGACTTCCACCTTTTTTAAACTAAAAAGAAAGTTCTGGAACATTCTGTAACCTCAAACCATCATTCTTTTATGTAAACAGAATTCTTGTCCAGCTACGAGATTATTTTCCACAAACGATAAATTTATTTTAAAAAAATATTATTTAACCAATTTATAATTGAATCGGGATTTTTTAGGCAGACGACTTTTATAAATGATTAATTTTAAGATAAAAAGAAAAGAAATGAATTTATTAATATGCACACTATCGAAGGTTGACGGCGGAAAAATAAATAAATAGATAAAATAAAATAATGATATTTTTTGAAAGGTATGGTTTTGGAATAAATTTAATAAGACTTTCTTAAAAAGGGTTGATAAAAACATAGAAGAAATCAGTTTTATTTGGAATATTAAGAAATAAAGTTTTAATTAAGAATATTTTTAATTTAGAGCCATCTTTTTTTTAATTTACGCATACTGGAATAATGTTTTTTAAGGCAAATTAAGAATTTATATCATCTGCATACAGATTAACAGATTAGATCTAGAAACAAGATTTTAATTTAATAATTTGAAGTAAGTACGGGGCATTATTATAAGAAAATTAAGATAGTATAAAGGTTAGTTTTGGCGAAAAAATTTTAAATTTGTAATATACATTTTATTCAGCTTAAATTAACCTGTGATCTTGAAAATCTAATCAATTAAGCATGTTAACTACACAAATGCACTGTCCAAATTTTATTTACTCTGTAATAAGTTTTTCTTGGTGTTGGGATTTTTATTTTCCGTCAGTGTATAAACAATAAATTAATATTTATAAATCGTAATGATTACATATAATGTAACACATTTAGATGAGTCACCACTTTCGATTCAAAACAATTGAATTCATTATGCTAAATGGAAAAAAATTATTTCGTTTTAAATTAGTAAAGATGTATCGGGCAACATGATGAAATTATTTTAATAATTTAATGTATGCCCTTTATGGACGCATAGTTGGGTGTGGTGATAGATTTTATTTCTATTATTGTTTTACGCTCATGAAATCGTGATGTAACTGTCTAAAAATACAGATAGGGTGCAAATAATAGAAAAGGCGGTGGCCGGATGCCGTAATAATCATACTCTAATAACACATTTTATTCCCTTATATACGATGGGGGGGGGGGTATTCAGTAGTGATACCAGATGTTTCTTTTTACGATGAATTATTTATGGATTATAAAATATTAATCGAACGAACGATACTCAGTTACCGAGATTAATAATGCGAAGTCTGCTAGCATGACGCAAGTGCAATAAAGCACTATTTATGCAATTTTTAAAAAGAAAAAATATCTATTGAATTTATTAAGATTAATAAACTGATAATCAAAGATAAATTAGAACAAATTTATGGTAACTTATTTTATTGATGATAAAAGCATCCTTCCTTTTTCCATCCTTTCCCTCCACTGAAAGAGAGGAATATTAGGAATATTTCATTTTAAAACATTCGAAGAAATTGAAAATTTCATTATTAAAGTAAAGATAAATAATCAAAACATTATGAAATGGTGTATACAAAATATTAAAAAGTTAAAAACTAAATAAATATTAAAGTAAACATACAACAATCGACATTACGGGCATTATACTCATTATCAGATTTCTGCACTAGTGACCAGGTAATTAATTAAGATTACTGTTGATAAGGACTTTGAATCTCTTATTTCTTCCTAAACCTTGGAGTGAGTAGGACGTGTATTTGTGAAAGTGTTGGATTAGGTGAGTATACAATGTTAAATGTGTCTTTATTATTAAAGTATTTCAATTTAATCATGCATGAAAATTAAATATTTTTTCCAAATTTTAGTACAACTTGAAAACAATAATTTGAAATAATAAAATATGAAAATTAGAATGAAAAGTTTCGCTTGCACATTTCATAACACTGGGATAAACTGGCATCAGTAATAATTTTATTTAAAAATGTTTTTTAAATAATAGAAGGGAAAATAATCATCTTTAAAAGACTAACTGAATTATTCACATATTTTTAAACATTGATATTAAAGGTTTTTTAGATAAATTTTATAAAGATATTCTGAGACATTACCAAATAGGTTGAATATCATATAAAACTTATGAATATTACTAAGCTGAAACATTGAAAATCTGCTTTGACAAGTTATTTTTTCAAGTTAGTTATGTTATTTGCATGTGAGACTTTTTTTATAAAACCATACTGGGAAATAACCAAACAGGTTGATTATCATATGAAACTTATGATTATTACTAAGTTGGAATAATCAAAACCTACTTTGACAAGTTAATTTTTTCAAGTTAGGTTAGTAACGTCACTTACAAATGAGAATTTTTATTAAAATAATTTGTTGATTTTTTAAGATATTTGGTAAAATGTTAGTAAAATACTAAAAGAAGTATGAAGACCTTGTCTGTTGACTTTAAATTTGTGTATTAAATGAATTTTCCAAGTTTTACCATGCACATGCAAAGGTTTCATTTAAGTAAGGAAAAATTATTACATATGTCATTGTTTTTTCGATTAAAAATGACAAGTCTTGCATTTTAAAAATTTTGTTCATGTGTCAATAAAAGCTTTTCGGTTACTAGGGCAAACAAATACCTGGTTGTTAGGGTTGATAAATAGTTGGGTGGTTGGTTGTTGAAAACTTATCAATGAGATGAAATTGAGGGGGAGGGGATGTAATAATTTAACAGTTAAAACTGAGAATCTAACTGACATACTAGTTATTTGCGGAAACAGTTGAATGGTTGGTTGGTTGGTTGGTTGATTAAAACTTATCAATGAGATGTAATTGAAGGGGAAATCTAATAACTTAACAGTTAAAACAGAAAACTTTAATCACATATAAATGATTATGGCTATTAAAATTTGTCGATTACTAAATATTAGTGAATCATTTTTAAATAATTTGTAAAGTTTTGTAAAATTATTTTAACAATTTGTTTAAACCTTTAACACGAACTTTTATTTTTGATATATTTAACTTTTTTTAAACTTTTTTAATGATACTAAAATTATTAATAAGTAATCACACTATGACTGATAAACTAAAATATAATACATTTCATAAGAAGTGAATATGTCTATTTAACTGATGAGGTGACTCATAAAATCTCAAAGTAATCCAAAACATATGTGATTTTTTTCTTTTCTTCGTGATTTTTAACTGATAAGTCACAATAAAAATTATTTTTGCATGTGTGAAGTAATCACTTTCGATGATCTTTCTTACTTTTTAGTTACTAAATTACGGGCTTTAATGGCGCAATGGTTAGTGTCGCGTGTTAAAAATGAGAAGTATGATCAGATGTTTGTGGTTTCGAAACCTGCAAGAAAAATTATCAAGAAAATGGTGTTATGTTAATGCATCTTACCTGCAAATAACGCTTATCATCGAAAGGGCATAAGCTAATCTTATTCTGTGTTAACGTGTGCAGACGTTGTGCATCATAATTTTTCAAACTGTCGAAAAACTTCGGTTATAATATTGTGTTAATGAAAATTCAAATTATATACATCATAAACAGCTTCTCTATACACTGTAAAAAATAATTGTAATAAAACAGCCCACTTTTCAACGATATGTGTTTATTAACAGCATCAAACTATTAAAAAACGCATCACTGTTTCTCTCCAGTTTTGCTGTTTTGTGACAGCAAAAATCTGCACTGTAAAAAAATAATTGTAATGAAACAGCCCGCTTTTCAACATATATGTTTATTAACAGCATCAAACTATTAAAAAACGCATCGCTGTTTTCCTACAGCTTAATTGTTTTACGACAGCAATATTCTGGCTCCGAGAATTTCATCGGCAACAGGTTCTTACTGTAGGGGAAGTGAAGCGAAGAAGATCCGTGTCGGCCATGTTTTTAGTTTGTAAACAGCGCGAGCGCAAGAACCACGTTGATTTGCGTAAAAAAGAATCAATTAAAGATAATGTAAGTACTATTCATTTTTATTTAATAATGTAGTTTTATGTTTGATTATGAAACTTTCTTCTAATATAGCAAACATTTATATATGAGTCAAATAAGCCTAATTTTGTGAGATTATTAAAAAATAACCAGGAGGTCATTGCTTAATGATGTAATTTTTCCAGATGTTTATACTATGTATTATAGTTAATATAACTTGCATCCTTGAATGTAAATGCTCTGAGAATAAGACACATTATGGAAGAACAATTAAATAAAAATAATATCTGATTGCAAAATGCCAAAATTGTGCATAAAAATATGCACAGTGCATTATAATAGTCTTAGTATACTGTGTATTATAATAAAGATCTGTATTGAGGTTTGTGTAAAATTTCACATAAAAGGAGCAGAAAACTTCAATTGGTCTAAGTCATATAAAGTCGGAAAAAAACAATTTATGTTTTATATTTTATGGACCAGTAAATTTGTTAGGTATTAATTAATCCATTCACTGTGGATAAAGAAGTAATACGTACTGCTTATAAATGCTGTAAAAATGCTTAAAGATTCTCTGGCTAAATAATGTTTTGTAAAATGTACAAAACCCTTTTGCACATCAAATAACTTTGTATTTATACCCAAAACTAAGTCTTTGCTTTATTATTCCAGAATTATGAGATGAACAAAACTTTTACAAGATTGATTGCACTTACTTTGAGTGGTGAATCCAGGGGGGGGGGGGGAGGTCATAAACTCCATCTGAACAAAGAAAATTTTTAAGGAAATTTAAAAATAAAATGTATATATATTTTTTCTTTTTTGAAACTCTACTTAAGAAACACTACTTCTTGCTCAGGGTTGAAAACTTTTCAAAAAATCGATTTTTTTTTTTTTGAATGATCTAGTTTGATTATTCAATTAATTCTCAACCCAATGCAAAAAACCGCAAAAAAATATTTGCATTTTTAACTATCAACACTTTCATGGCCGCACCCATATAATTTCAACTTTAAGTCGCGTTTTCTCAAAACTTGATTTTTGACCACGAACACCAAGATTAAAAAACTGTTTGATGGAATGGCTTAAATTTTTTTTTTTTGCATGCGTATAATATCATTATCTAGAGAATAAATTAATATAGTTTAGATAGTTTAATATTTTGGGTATTTTTAATGAAAAAAGAATTGTATTTTTTAGGTGTTTTTAAAATTTTTAAGTTTGCGAGTTTTTTTATAAGGTTTTTTTCGAGAGATTGTTATATCCTTTATTCATTCTATAGAGTAAAGTTTCCTGATCTTTTTAAAGCAAAAATTAGGTTCTAAGTCAATTCAACGTTAAGATGTGTTGGTGATAAAACACTTTTTTTTTTCGAAAATTGTGTTACATAAATTTTGCTATATTTCTTATTATATTACATTGAAGTACTTCATTTTATAATTTTGTAAGACTATAAACATACCTGTAAAATATCAGAAAGTTTAAATTAGTTATATTGAATACTTCTGTTTTTATATGGACTCGAAGCGAGAGCTCTGTTTACATGTTTTTCCATATCGATCAACTCCTGAGCCCCCTTAACAATCAGAATCATCTAGACTCCTTTAAAGCTGAACTTAAACCCAAAGTAGGTAATTTCTGACCTATCCATGAAGTATATTTTAATTTTAGATGCAAGATACATTTATTCAGAGCAAATGTGATTAACATTTTCCATTTTTTAATAAAGGCAAAGATAGTTTCATGAAATCTCCATAAATTGTAGAATTTTATACTGAATTTAGGCCGTGTCTGTCAATTGCTCCCTCATAACCTCTTTTTGTAACTGTCAAGCCTTAAAAATGTGTATAAATTACTTAATTTCTTGAATGATTCTTTGATTTTTATGAAAGTGGAAAAATTTTCAATTTCTTGGCATCTGAACAAAATGTATATATTTATATTTTTACTAATATTTATGGAACTTTTTTGTTATGGATGAAATTAATTTCCCAAAAATAACAGAAATTTAGCTATTTTGGATGTGGCGACAATCTTCAATATAAAAATTGCTTACCTATTAAGAGACATGACCCCCCCCCCCCCACCCCACAAAAGAAAAAAGCCATGATCCTTTTCTAAAAGGACGGCTGGATCAGCCCTTGCTTACTTTAATATTCGGTCTTAAAATTATTAAACTACCCTACTACATTATTTACATAAAAAAAGATACTGACTGATAATTATCCCATATGATTGTAATTTTGCAGTGTATATGTTTAAAAATGAATATCTGCTTTACTTTGACATTTCAAAAAAATTTACCTCCATTTATTTAATTTTTGCATTGACAATTTGCTCATTACAAATTACCTTCTTCTCTCCTCCCCCCCCCCCCCCCAAATCTCTCTCTCTCTCTTTTTTTTTTTTTTTTTTTTTTTTTTTACAAATACTATTTGGAATACTGATTTTTGTTAAAAATTTCATTATTTGGATTATATTTTAATGTTTGATCTCTGAATTTTCAAATTTTTTTAAGCATAACATTGTGATAAATGACCACTTGCTGAAAAGATTTTTTTTGTTTTTTTTCGTTCAGCAAAAAAAATTGTATTTGTCAAATGGTCATTTATAGAAGCATTGGGGTTAATTTTTTTAATTAAGTTTAAATATTACAAAATAATAATAAATAAATTTTTTAACAGAAATCGACCTTCTAAAGTTATTTGTAAAAAAATATACAAAATGGGTTAGGGTGGAGGATTTGTAATAAGTAAATGGTAAATATATAAATAAACCAAGATAAATAAAAAATAAATAAAATGGTATAGGAAAGCAAAAATACATTTTTAAAAATATACATTGTGAAATTAAAAAATTGCATGGGTGCAAGTTTTACGTCTACAGGACGGAAATCCGTCTTTTAAAAGTTCCCGAGGACGGAAGCGGGACGGAAAAATCTCAGACGACGAAAAATGATCGCGAAAATGACTCGTTTTTCGCCAAAAGACACGATTTTTTGTCAAAAGATTATAGATAAAACATGATTTTTGACAAATGATCGCAGAATAAGGCGTTGTTTCTGACTGAAAAAACGCAGAAAAAAGTGCTGTTTCATGCAAAATATCGCAAAAGAATGCCTTTTTCGTCAAAAAATTGCAGAATAAATGCGATTCCTGTATGACGGATCTCGAGAAAACGTTATTTCCGTCGAAGAATAGCAAAAATTAGGCAGTCTCTGTCAAGGAATCGCAGAAAAGACGCGATTTTCCTCAAACGATCGTGGGAAAACGCTATTTCTGTCAGAATTGCGGGGAAAATGCGATTTTGGTCAAAAAATCGAGGAAAAGGCGTTTTTCGTCAGAAGACTGTGAAAAAAGATATGATTTTTTTTTTTTTTTTTCAAAGGATTGCTGATGATACATGATTTCTGTCAAAAGATTGCAAAAAAGCATTATTTCTGTCAAAAGATCGGAAAAAAGAAATTTTTTTTTCAATGAAGAGCAAAATAAACGCGATTCCTATCGAAAGATCGCGAAAATGATGCAGTCTCTTTCAAAGAATCCCGAAAAAGACGCGATTTCCGCCAAATAGCGGAAAAAAGTTATGTCTGTCAGAATTGCGGAGAATACACGATTGTTTGTAAAAGGAGCGAGGAAAAGACGCGAATTTTGTCAAAGGATCATGTAAAAGACACAAATTTTTGTCAAAGAATCGTGAAAAAGATGCGATTTCCGTTAAATAATAGCGGGAAAAAACGTTATCTTTTGTCAGAATTGCAGAGAAAACACTTTTTTTTTTGTCAAAGGAACGAGGAAAAGACGTGAGTAATCTAAAGATCGTGGAAAAGACACAAATTTTGTCAAAGGATCGTGAAAAAGTCGCGAAATTTTGTCGAAGGATCACGTAAAAGTCGCAAACTTTTGTCAAAGGATCGTGAAAAAGACGCGATTTTCGTCAAATGATAGCAGAAAAGAAAAACGTTACTTTTTGTCAGAATTGTGGAGAAAACGTGATTTTTTGTCAAAGGAACGAGAAAAAGACGCAACTTTTGTCAAGATCGTGTAAAAGATGCAAATTTTGTCAAAGAATCGCAAAAAAAGTCAGGAATTTTTGTCAAAAGATTGTGAAAAGTCACGAATTTTTGTTAAAGAATTGCAAAAAATGCGATTTTTGGTCAAAAGATCATCGATCCTTTGACCAAAAATCGCTTAAATGAAACGCTTAAATTGAACCAAAAATGATTTTTATCAAAAATCGCTTAACAGATGCAATTTCTGATAAAAAATTATGGGGAAAAAGCGAATTTTGTCAGTCATTTTTGTTTTGAATGGCCATGAAAAAAATCGTGAATCATCATATTCACTCGAGGGGGGGGGGGGAAATGATTCAAAATATTTTCAGTCCTGGCCAAATTTGAAACTTGCAACCATGTAATTGGTAAATTAAAAAATTTACCGTGAATGTACAAAGATACTGAGATATCAAAAGAATAAAAGAAAGGTTTAAAAAATTCAAATTTTAAGTTATTTCAAAAGCAAGGTTTGTCTTTTACCACAATATATAGAAATACTAAGCATGGGCAGATCTGGAGAGTTCTCAATGGTGGGGGGGGGGGGGTCATTTTAGAAATTTGGAAACTCCAGTCTGATGCACGGCTCGGATATCATTTTTTTAATACGGGTCAAAATTCGTCCACTTTTTTTTTATCCTGGTCGGGTTAATCTCTACTTGGGTCGTGTTTGAGTCCGGTTTACTTCTACTGTTTGATGCAGTTCAAATTAATTTGAACAGTGTGGAAAACAGCGGGAAAAAACAGTGTGTCTAGATCCAGCTCTATTGAAAAAATCAGACCCGACCCAGTTCTGAAAGTGTGCAGACCTGACCCAGTCCCAGTATAATAAATTAAAGTTGGTGCGACCCAGGTCGGGTCGCACCGATCTTGAGTTTAGGGCCAACAACTTTTCCGTGCGGGCATCTAATGTCACTCTGCAGATCCTTTGTTTGGGCTTAGGGGGGGGGGCAATCGTTTCCCACCCCCTTCTAGATCTGCCATTGATACTAAGTATAGTGCATTGAAACTTTTAAATCACATTTTAAAAGATAAATTGTCAAATTATTTTCAAAAATGCAGTTTAAATAGCATACAATTTATTGAAAATATTAAAATAAAGCAAGTTAAACCAAAATAATAAAAATTTATGAGCATTTCGAATGCCGATTTCTTTTGAATGCATAAAAACTATGTTAAAAACATTAAAATAAAGCATATTAAATCGAAATAATAAAAAAATTATGCTAATTTTTGTTGAATGCATAAAAATTTAGAGTTTTAAAGTATTTATTTACTATTTATATCCATTTTTTTTCTTTTGGATTATATTTTAATGTTTAACCTCTGAATTTAAGAAATTTTAAGCATAACATTGCTATAAATGACCATTTGCTGAAAGCCAGTTTTTTCATGCAGCTAAAAAACTTGCTTTTGTCCAGTGGTCATTTATAGCAGTGTTGGGCTTAAAATTTTTTGAAATAAAATTTAATCATTACATTAAAAAAAAAAAAAAAAGTCAACAGGAATGGGCATTTTTAATGTTATTTGTAAAAAAATATACAAAATGAAGTGTGGTGAGGGGTTTGTAATGAGCAAATGGTAAATACATAAATAAATTGAGATTAAATAGTAAAGAAAAGCAAAAATATATTTAAAAAAATATAAATTGCAAAATTGCAGCCATTAAAAATATTTAAATTACAAAATCAAAATAATGAAAAAAGTTTTAAAAATATAAATTGTAAGTTATTTTAAAAATAAGGTTTGGCTTTTCTCCACTACATAGAACTACTAAGTATAGTATATTGAAAATTTCAGATAATATTTTAAAAGATAAATTGTTAAATTATTTTAAAAAATGCAGTTGTAAAAACATACAATTTATAAACAATGTTGAAAATATTAAAATAAAGCAAATTAAAACAAAATATTAAAAATTTATGTTAATTTAAAATGTCTATTTCTGTTGAATGCATAAAAACTATGTTGAAAATATTAAAATAAAGCTAATTAAATCATAATAATGAAAATTTATGTTCATTTGGATGTCGATTTCAAGTTGGATGCATAAAAACGACTTTTTAAGTATTGATTTATTTTTTATTTTATTTATTTTGTGTGTTTTTATTTATTTATTTTGTCTGTTTACGAATTTCAAATTATTGCATAAGTACATGGAGGGATTTTTATATGTATATTGTTTGTTTTTAAAAACCCTATTTTTGAAAATAATTTAACAGTTTGTCTTTTAAAGTGTAGAATCTTTCATTATTTTGATATTTTCAATGTTATCTTTTTAAAATTTTTGTGTTTCCTTAAAGAAAAAGTTAAATTATTTTGTAAAAATTGTATGCTTATTGTTAATTGTGTATCCTATTTTTGAAACTGAATTTTCTTTAAAATGTTTTTATTTTGATATTTTCTATATTTTATTCTCAGTATTTTTATGTATTGGAGTAAAAGTCAAGTCTTGTTTTTGAAATAATTAACAATTTATATATTTAAAATCAAATTTTCTCATTATTTTGATTTTCTAATCTCAGTATCCATTGATCCTTTATGACTGTAATTTCACAATTTGGGTTTTTAAAAAATTATTTTTTCCTTTACTGCATCGTTTAAAAAAAAAAAACGATCTTCAGATTTTCTATGTATTTACTATTTGCTTATTACGAATTATCTCATGCTTCAATTCTTCTCCACGCATGTTATTTTTCAATAATGAAATTTATGTTGACAGTTTCTGTTGAATTTTTTTTATTATTATGGCTTTTTTTTTTTTTTTTTTTTTTTTTTTTTTTTTTTTTTAAATGTTTAATCTCTGTATCAGCAGTTTTTATGTTTTTACATAAACAGATATCGCAAGAATTATTTTCAAAAGTAAAAATATTCTTTGATTTTATTCAAGAGAGTAAGTTTTGTATTATTAAAGGTGCTAAAAGACAAGCATAAATGGCTGGTGCTGAAAAAAATGTGAACTTTATGAACAAATTAGAGAGAAAAAAACCGATCAACAAGATTTTCCTGAATTTGATCAACGAAATTCCCAGTTTTCTGTGCCCGATTAAAGAAACTTGTAATTCTTCCATGCCTGATCAGTCAAATTTGTACTTTTTGCAAAACCAATTGACAAAATTCGCAATTTTTACGAAGCCAAGTGAGAAAATTTGTGATATAACCTCGCCATCAACAAAATTTGCAATTCTTATGAAAGCAATCGAGAAAATTCCCGATTTTTTCCACGTCTGATCTATAAATTTTGCTATTTTATACAAAGTGAATTTTTCTGAACCTAATTGACAGAATTTGCAATTTTTATGAAGCCGATCGATGAAATTAGAGATTTTTATGAAGCTGCTCAATGAAATGTGTAATTTTTAGAAAGCTGATCGATGAAATTCACTATTATCTTCACATAATCAGGGTTGGGAAAAAATCATGATTTTTTTAAAAAAATCAAAAAAATCGGATTTATTTGATTTAAATCAGATTTTTTTGATTTAAATCGGATTTATTTGATTTTTTTAGAATTCTATTTTTAATTATTGTGTTTTTATGTTTTTTACAATACATGGAGCAGTTTTTTATAAAACTAACTAAAAAAAGAATAAATAATATTTATAATTTATAAAAATAATATAAGAAATAATTATATAGTTCATTAAATACTATATTCTAGTTACTGATTTGTACTAAAAATTAAACATCTAGGCTTTAATCTAAAGCCATTCTATTATTTTGTAATTGATTTGTGCACACTAAATAAGAAATAAACTTAAATAGGTTGTAAATGAATAGAAAATGGTAAAATTTAAAGAACAAATTAAATATTCATTTAATGCAAGCTATTTATTAAGGGATAAAAATCACAATTAATTCAGCAGTTTTTAAGCAAATAGAAATAAATCAGGGATTTAATTGTTTGAACAAAAACACTAATTTTGAAGCTTTGTCCATTCATAATTTATTATGAAGGCTTGGAAGAACTAGTCCAAAAGAAGAAAATTGTCTTTCTACTCCAGCAGATGAAGCCACATCTGTTGTAATTTGGTAAATAAATTCAATTTTGCTGATTATCTTTTTACCTCCCATTATATAAAACGACTTCCACCAATCATAATCTGTCATAATATCTAAAACTTTTTTCTCAAGCAATGGTAATTTTTGGAATGGGCCATTTTTTGCTTCAAAATGTGCTACAAAGGTGAGAAGATTTGGACAATTTTCTTTAATGAATGCCAAATCTTCATTATTTTCCTCTACACTAAGTGAAATTTCATTTCAATTTGAAACAGAGGGACTTAATAAAACTCCAGTAAAATGAAAGCCATTAATAGCTTGTTCATATTTTGCTTTAAATTTTTTAATTCTATCTCGGACTTGACAAGTTCTGAAAGTTAAAAATCAGGAGATTTTATTTCAGAAATCAGGAGATATTTTTATCAATGAAAACTTGTTGATTTGTTGATGTAAACATCTTTAGTAAAGGTTTGTTTCAATATTGCTTGGTTATTACTGAAGATTAAAAAGAAATGTATCACTCTTACTTAAATAAGGAAAGTATGTATTCTTTACAAGTAGAACACATTTAAGAATACAGTAGACTCCCTCAAATCCGCACTCCTAAAATCTACAACTCTCTAAAATCCGCACATATTTTACAGTTGTAAACAATGAAACATTCAGTTCAGATGTAGGTGCAAAATTTGACTTTTTTAGTTTTATATCAATTCCATTTATTTTTTAATTTGTAATTTTTGTTAAGATTATTGAATTCATGTTTTTTCATGAAGAAAGAATAATTTATTTCCGAAAAAATCAAGATATTGCTGATATCATTGGTAATCACCATCTTACAAAATATATCTATATATTAATCAAGCTTTTTTAGTTATTAAGTCTGGCTAAACCTGAAATAAAGCTTCATTATTTTATGATCTTGATTTGAATTATTAATGTATCTTTATAAGGCAAGTTTCATTGAATAATTTAGGAAAAACGCATTATGAATATTTAATTAAGTACATTATTGATTATTAATTTGACCATTGCTTTAAAAAAAAATTTTCATTTTAAAAATTATCATTTTTTATTATTTTAGTTTATTACTTATTTTAATATTTTAGCATCTTGTAAGCATTCATTTCACTTTTGAATACATTATTAATTACATTCAAATTACTTTTAAAAAAATGTAAACAAAGCAATGACCAGAAATCCGCAAAACCTCTGGTCCCAAGCTGTGCGGATTTGAGGGAGTCTACTGTATAATATTTAGGATATTTTAACATATTTTTAGTTTGACTAAATATTATAAAAAGAGGGATTTTTTTTACTCATTAACTTATATAAAACTATAGTATAGATCATAAATAAGTCTTAATAGAGACAAATTATTATTAATTCAATACACGACCATAGTAACAATAACAAACCTTAAAGATTCATAGTTTATAATGAATCAGGGTGTAATTCATCACATAAAACACTAGTGGTCAAACATACTAAAAACCAATTACACCTATACTAGAGCTTTTCTCACTGAATCACAGCACATTTGATTGTTAAATAACAGAATATTTAAAAAGTGTGAAAAATTAGGAGAAATATGTCAATAATCAGGAGTATGGAGAAACATCTGAAAATCGGGAGACATGGCAACTCTGCTATCTTTAATACATTTTCTAACGTTTTACCCAAAAATTTTAAAAATCCGTAAGCTTTGATTGAAAGTTGACAGTGCAATATGACAAGTTTTAAAACTTGTTCCTTGCTTGCAGTATCCGATTTTTTTGGTGAACATTAATGCATTTGTTTAATTATTAGCTTGTGAAACAAAAAAAGATTCAAATAATTTAGTTGCCAAGATTGGCAAACGAAAAATGATTTATAAAGTGTTTCTGTGTTTCGCCTCATTGTCTAAAGTTTATTACAAAAGAACAATTAAAGGATTAGGAGGGGGACACCTGGACTTAAGGCCCCTGTCCTCGCTCGAGGAAATGTTCGCGAGCTAATGCTATTCCTATGGGTAAGCATTTTTCTAATAACTCTTTCGCATTTTGACATTTTTGAATAATTTTTTTTTAATTGGATAGCTGAGGTACATGCTGACAGCACACCTTTTTTACTTTTTTGATTTTGGTTGCAGATATTTTTTACAAAGTTAGTTTCATTTTCAAAACCGGTTTTGAAACTGAAAGTGCTTTTTAAAAAATATATCTGCAACAAAAATCGAAAAAGTAAAAAAGGTGCGCTGTCGGCATGCACCTCAGTTATCCAATGCAAAAAAAAAAAAAAATATTCAAAAATGTCAAAATGCGAAAGAGTTATTAGAAAAATGCTTCCCCATAGGAATAGCATTAGCTCGCAAATGTTTCCTTGAGCGAGGACAGGTTCCTTAACCTGTACCTGCCACATTCTTTCTGATAGCAATCCTGAAAATACCAGAAAAACACCTGTTACTTATTTACACCTATTTCTTACTTCTCTGCTGACTAATTTCAAATGTGAAAAAAAAATGATTTAAATCAAATGATTTTTTAAAAAAAATCAGTTGATTTAAATCTAGATTTAAATCTTGATTTAAATCGGTTGATTTAAATCATGCCAACCCTGCACATAATCGACGAAATTTGCGATTTTTTGATTTTTTTTTCTTTTTGCATGATCAAAATTTGCGATTTTTATAAAACTAATTGAGAAAATTCACATTCTTTCTGTGACTGATCAACAAAATTCGCAATTTTTATGAAATTGATAGGCAAAATTTGCAATTTTTGCAAAGCCGATCGATAAAATTCACGATTTTTTTCTCACATGATCGACAGGATTTGAGTTTTTTTCAAGCCTGATCAATGATTTTTTTTTGCGCATGATCAGTAAAATTTTTATGAAGCCAATCGACAAAATTCATCATTTTCGGCACCTCATCAACATATCGATCGACGAAATACTTGCAATTTTTCTCTCTCAGACCAACGAAATTTCAAATTTTTAGAAATCTGATCAATAAAACTAACGATTTTTTGGTGTTCGAATGACAAAATGTGCAGTTTTTCCACCCGTAATTAAAGAAATACAAATGTTGCCATGCCCGACTAACGAAATTTGTGATTTCTGTATTAACTTTGATGAAATCTGCATTTTTTTTTACACAACAAGATGAAACTTGCACTTTTTGACCTTATAATAAACTGACAAAATTCATGATTGTTTTGCAGCTGACCAACGGAATTTTCAATTTATCTGCACATTGTAAAATTTGTGATTTTTCCGTGTCTTATCAATGAAATTAGCGATTTTTTCATCCCTGATCAACAAAATTTGTGATTTTTTCTTACCCGATCAACAAATTTTGCGTTTTTTTCACATAATAAACCGAGAAAACATGCTGTTTTTTTTTTTTTTAATTGATGAATTTAATGTGCCATTTTTACCAGCATCATCAACAAATGACAATTTTTTTCTTGCTCAGTCAACGAAATGTGCGATTTTTTGTGTCCGACCCACAAAATGTGTGATTTTTCTATCCCTGATCGACAATAGTTTCTATTTTTTCGTGCCCGATCGGGGAAATTTTCTATTTTTTTCTAGCCCCATTGGCAAAACATGCTTTTTTCTGCACTTGATCAATGAAATTCATTTTTTTCCATGCCGTTCAATGAAATTTACTTTTTTTAAGTGATGAAATTTTATATTTTCCCAAGGTAAATTGATGAAATTTACGATATTTTCCTGTGACTTATACACAAAAATTGCAATTCTTTCCGGATATGAATTCACGAAACTCGCAGGCCACACTTTACCGAATATTAAAAAAAGAAAAAAAAATAGTTAAAATTATATTGGATTTAAAACGTTACATTTAAAAATCTCATTTTTAAAAACCATTATCTTCTAGCAATTGGTTGTTTAGTTGTTATATTGTTAAAAAATACAAGGAAGCTAAGATTGCATTGACTAAGTTACTTTTATATTAGCTGATTCTGTAATGTTTAAATAATCTTATTTAATAAAATGCGAAATCAGCCCTTAATAGCAAGTCACTAGGCCTTACAACCCATTCTGTAAAACGGAAAAAAATGAATAGCCATTTATAAATCAATTACCACTGGGTTTTTTTTTCATTATTATTATTTAAATTAATTAATCTTCTGTAAATTTTTTAAAGCCCATCAAATAAACTGATTTTTAGTGTCGAGAAGGAGGGTGACAAGCCCCATAGTTATGTACTCCAATGTTTGGGGAAAAATTTTCATTCATTTATGTAAACCTTTATGTTTACAAAATGTACTTAAAATTTTTTTCAAATTAATAGGAACCAAATCGGCTGTACTTTTTATTCCAAGAAAAAGCTTCAGTCAGTATGTAATGGCAGATGATGATTTAAAGATTGGTTTGCCACGTACTTTGTCTTCAGTCTTGTTTATTCAGAAGAATTCCAAGTAAAAATGGAATTTATTCTGAGGTAAGCCCAATTCTCAAAAAGTTGTGTTTTCAGTTATTTTCCTAAGGTAAAATTTGGTTTGATGGTGCTGTTCAGTGTATCAAATTCAAATCCAGAATTTCAAAACTCAGATTTATTTAAAATCAAAACATTTTCCTAATTAGCTCATTTTTTTCATCTCGTTTTTTTAAAAATCTCATTAGTTGTTTAGATTTATTTAAAAGGTTTTTTAATGTAGTAGATTCTTGATTAAATGGGATCAAATTATCCAGGTTGCAGATTAACCGGGAGAGTAAAAATCTCAGTTTTGAATGCAGTTTATTATGCTGATGCTGTATAGAAACTAGTAAAAAACATCACGATTAAGAAATCATAGAGGAGATTTTTATCAGATGAAGAAACTGAAATTCCAACAGAAGATAACAATAGTACTGATATGCAGAGTGAAATCTTAGAACATTTGAAACTGTTTTGAAATTGAGCATAAAGAAGCAATGCAACAATGGATTAATGAACATTTGAAATTAGAATACTACGAAGTTTTAAATGATGATGATACTTGACGTGTGTCACTTGTGATTCAGAGTTTAAAAAAAAGGAATTTCAAAGTATTTCTTTAAAATAATGAAAAACACCTTATAACTTATCAAAAGTTAACTACAGTGATGCATTAGTACATATTGAAGCATTACTTGATTACTTGGAGTTAGATTAAAACAGACATGCTGAAAAAGTTACATTGAGAAATTTGCATAGTAAAACTCGTCGAAGAAAAAAAAAAAAAAAAAACTGGACTACTGTCATTTTAATCTTCACAAAAAGTGACAACTACATTCTTTTTTTTTTTTTTTTTTTTTTTTTTTTTTTTTATACTAATTATGAATTCAAATAACATTAAAATTTTTATTCATTATTTTTCTTTCATATCAAATAAATCATTAATGTCCTATTGTGTAATAATTTGACACTTTTTATCCTTTTTCCAAAATTTGTACAAATCTGAGATATTTACTTAAATCACTTGCATTTTTTATCTTCGACACAAAGACAACTTCATCAACACTTAATCAAAACATAAATATCAATAATTTGACAGAAAACAGTTGAAAATACTAATTGAATTACCTTTTGTATTTGCAAGCATTTATATTCAATATTTTTACAATTGGACATACACAATCTATAAATCAATTTAAGTTTTTTTGAATGAATGAATGAATGAATTTTTGAGTTTTTGCAATTTTCATTCTTAATTGTAGTCTTTATAACTCACTACTTTCATAAGTTACTTTGGATATTGACATTGACTAATGGTAAAATAATAAAAATAAGTGTAAATGAATTTGCAAGTGGTCATTAATATTTAAATTAGTAATCATAAAAATTAATGTTAGTAAGTCTTCCATTAATGTTTTTGTGTAATTTGATTTAATAATAAAAATGTATGTAACTTAATTAAATTATTAATCTAATTTTAACCAAAGTTTATTAAAGCTAATGTATTAAAAAGTGTTTGGTATAGAAAATTCTTACTTTGGTCAATCCCTAATTAACGACACAAAGTAATTTTTATGCATATTTGCATGAAATAACTCTTTTTATTCACAAACACACACAAAACAAGAAAAAAAACTGTTTTTTAAAAATTTATATTTTATATTTTAAAAAACTTTGCTTTTGAAATTTGATCTACCATGACAAAAAGGTTGTCATTATCCTGCTCTGGGATTTTTTGATACTATATTCCACAAAATTGAAAAGATGGAACTCAATTTAAATGTTATCTTTTTTTGTTTCTTATAGGGCTTGATGGAAATTCTTCCAGATTCTTCAAGTAGCAAGTGAGAGATGAACAAAAGTGTGAAACTTGTGAAAGATTTGGCAAACTGTAAAAACATGTGGACAGAGTGATTTAAATTAATTATTAGTTAAAGAATTAAGAATAAAACTATTTTCTATGTCTTGCTGCGATTTTTGAGATTTTTATTGAAATTCATGTTTGTTTATAGTCGTATGTGGTTTCAATTTATAGACAATGAATAAATCTCATCAGGTGAAGGTTTAATATAAGTTTCACAAAGTGCCGACATAATTTGGAAATCAGGGGAATTATGGAAAATCAGTAAGGTTTGTCTGTCAAAAGTAAAGGATTTTTGTAAAAATATTCTAAAATCAGAGAAATATGTCTGCATGTAAAAATATTTGTTTTCTTGCCAAACAAATCAGGTTTTTTTTTTTTTTTTTTTTTTTTTTTTTTTTTTTTTTTTTTATGTATTATATTTTTTCTACAGTTGCTCTCAATATTTAAATAATAATTGCACATGGTATAAATTATAAATAAACACAAAATGATCACAAGTTCTCATCTTCTCTGGATAGCTCTTATATTAAAGACAAATTACCAATTTTTGAAAATTTTAAATTACATACTTGCATAACCTTTGACCAGATGGTCAGCTTAACTGTTAATGCCCAACTTTTTTACACTTCTGTTAATTCTTCGGCACAGTTTGTGTTGTTGTAACAAATCCATATTCAAAATATTTTTAAGTTCAAAATACATGTACGAAAAGACTTCCAAAATGGCTTTTCTCTTGAAAGGTGAATGCCTCTATTAAGGGTACACTTTTTCACTTCCTCAGATTTATATATGTGAGCGCTTAAATCTCTGAATAGTGGGCACCTCTCAATCTACACACATGTAATATATATATGTGTATATAAAGTATCAAAAATACAATGCATGTATTTTCATGTGTATCAAAAATGAAATGGTTCTGAAAGAAAGCATAATCTGTAATTGCATTTCTTTTCACATTTTCATTTTATCTCTCATAAATTAAATGGAATGTATATTCACACATTTTCAAATGTGTATTTATTTTCATTGGGAACATAGTTTAGCTTAAATTTTGTATAAGTCCCAACAATCTGAGTTGCAAAAAACCTATACATGACCTGCGAATTTTTTCTCTTGTAAACTCAGTCTGCAGAAAAAAAAATTAGATTCATTCTGAGCCGAAAAAACATATTTAAGATAACCCTACTCAGAAGTTTTACTATATTTAAATATAGATAGGTTTATTTTTCATAATAGCTTTAAAACATGATTTACTTTCATTTCATTGCAGGTTGAAATACTTCGGTTCGGGTTGTGGGTTGCAGAAATTTATTTTTGCGGGTTCTGGTCAGGTTGTGGGTTGATTTAAAATGGAATTTGCAGGTCAGGCTGTATCTGACCCAGTATCTAGTAAATAGGGAAGGGCTGATCCTTCATGAAATGTAATGCCATAGTTTTAGAATAAGTGATGAGAAATCCAACCTATATTTAAAAATATGGTATGTATAATGTTAATAATGAAAATCAAAGAAGTCTGATAAATTTACTCAAGGAAAAAATCAGGGGTATTTTGTTTTTAAAAGGGGTTCTGAGTATTCAGTTTTATTTTATAATAATTAAACTTGGAAAATATGCATGATATATATTTTTATTATTTCTGGGCATATTGCTAAAATTATTCTTTAATGTTATGAAATATGATTTTGTGGTACTTAGTATTTTATTTGAAATTATAATTTGAAACCAAAATAAACTCACTGTAATAGTAAACAATTTGAGTGTGAATTAAGTGATTTGGTCTTTTGTTACAAAATTATTCATTTCTTCCCAGTTTTTACTCTCCTCTGCATTTGACATCATTATTGCCATCACCATTCATGTTTAGTGTGCAATATATAACTGGATATACAAGCATTTGTGAAAAATAACTAAATTCAGGCTATTTTCAGCAAAGAAAGCAAAGTACAAAATTTATTAAATATGCGGAATTTGGCAGCATCAGTTTCTGATATGAGGGAACTTATTCAATGTGCTGCCATATAGCCAATTTCTTCAAATTTGAGAATTAAATAAATGTAATCAAATGGATTTCAAATGACTACCCTAAAAAATTAATACATATTTAACTAGAAAATATTTCTAGTTCTAAGAATTTTATTTAAAAGCATTGAGGTTAGAAGTAAGATACTGTGTGTTTTCAAATGGATTTTCTGATTTTAATATTCAATAATTTGCAAACTTTAACATACTACTACCATTTGCAAGTGATTAAATTTTAAAATCAGTCAGTCTATTTTAGGATACATAGAACATTAAATATAGGCTAAAAAATCTGTATAATATATAGTGGTTGCTCGCAGATGTTTCTTGTGAAAAAAAAAAAAAAAAAAAAAAAGACAGCATAAGTTGCCAGAAAAATTTTGTATGTACAAGAAATATCTGACCACACACTTTTCTTGTACATACAGAATATTTCTGGCAGCAAAAGTTGCCAGAAAAATTTTGTATGTACAAGGAATATTTGTATGTACAGAAAGATTCTGGCAGCAAAAGTTGCCAGAGAATTTCTGTTGACAAGGAATATCTGTGCATACGGTAAAATTCTGGCAGCAAAAGTTGCCAGAGAATTTCTGTTGACAAGGAATATCTGTGCATACGGAAAAATTCTGGCAGCAAAAGTTGCCAGAGAATTTCTGTTAACAGAAAATATCTGGCAGCAAAAATTGCCAGAGAATTTCTGTTAACAGAAATTCTCTGGCAACTTTTGCTGCCAGATATTTTCTGTTGTTTTACAAGATTATTTTTTACAGTGTACTCTTCAGTGATGTGATCGTGATCATGTGTGCGTTTCGAATATAAAGAATGCTTTCAAATATGACACAACTTTGTTTCTTGAAATGCCATTTCTTATATGGATATAAACTTTAAAGACTCTATATTTAATAACTTCTGTCCTAATATATCCTTCTCTCACACCATTTAAGTTAAAAACCGTTCAACACAAGCTTTTCATCAATATACTAAGTAATGATTGTTCAGAATAACCACCTATTTGATAAACACTAGTATATATAAAACATTGAAAATGAGAAGTTTGAATTGTATTGTGATTCATTTAATGAAATCATGTGGTATACATTACATATTTCTCGATAAAGTTATGAAGAGAAAGCTAAAAATTCAACTGTGATAGTCTTTCTTTGAAAAAAAATTAAGAAGACATGCTTAAAAATCATTAAATTTGGTTACTAAGTACGTTGTAAGATGTGAGTGTAAAGAGTGCATGTCCATTATTTGATATTTAATACTCAATTTTCTTTGTTGATTTGGAAACGCTTATAATCTTTTTGAAAACTTTAGTGTTATATTTTTACTAACATAGATGCGAATGATCAAAGGAAAAATTTTTATGAATGATTAAGTATTTCTTTTTATTATTGTGTGATTCAAATATTTATATTTTTCATCTCTTAATTATAAGTTTCTTGTTGTTGTTGTTTAATATATTTAATTGATGGTTTTAAATTTTTACTTAGTATAAATTTTATTTTCTTCAGTAATTTTAATAAAATTATGCATATTATGAATAAATGTTAGTACGTTATGTAAATAAGTTTAAAAATGTGAAAGTTAAATCGCTTTGCGTTTGAATTTATTTCTGTCAAGTAGTAAAGTTAACTTGTATAAAATAAGTAAATTGCATCGAGTCATATTCTTAAGAGTTAGTTTAATTTTTGAAATATCAAATTTAAAAACTAACAGAATTAATACAACACATACGTATAAGTGTCAAATGTTAGTATAAAACTGATAATCAAAAACAATATAAATTATATTTACGTGAGCACGTATTTATGGGAGCAATGATTAGTGTGGTGTTTAAAAAAATAAGAAGTTTGGTAATTAATAAAGATAATTTCAAAATTGTAAACAACCCGCAGAAAGTATGACTTATCAAATCACTAGTTTTAAGTCTTTGCAAAGCAGTTAGATCTTCGACACTTTTTGAAGTCTAAATGGGATAAAAATGAAAGGTTTTAATGCTTTTCCAATACAATGTCTAATTAAAAATAAAAAATCAACCAACGATGTTTTTTATGGTTTTGAATTTTCGAATAAGAACGTATGTGTATGAAATAACATAACCCAATTTTTTAAAAAAAGATTAAAATCTCATATATATTATAAAATATATTATTCATCAAATATATTATTCATTAAATAAGAAGTGTGTTAATGAATATTAAGATATATGTTTGGTAAATTAAAAAATAACAGAATAAATTTTTCTTCGAATATTAATCAGTTTTAAGATGAGATTAATTCTACAGGTCTTCGTCACTTCTTAATATCTAAATAATAATAATAATAAAAGCTAAAAGTTTAAATGATTTTCAAATATAATGTCTAACAATAATAATAATAAAATCATTCAAATATGTTTTTTATGATTTTCTATTTACAAATAGGAATGTACATGTTTGAAATAGTATAAGCAATAAAAAAAATTAAAATATTAAAGGTAATTTCACTAAAACATTAATTAAAATTGTCAAATTAAAAAAATAATTATTAAATAACAAAATCTGAAGTTAATTGCAATTGAAATATTTCTCATTCAGAATAGGATTTGATAAGAATGACTTCACCTCTTTGGGAAAATTCCAACGATTAGTCATATCATACCTGTCTTAACTTGCTAGTGATTCACAACAACATGCTGTGTTGATAAGAGTTTATCAAACATTATTCTTCAAGAAGGTGCGGAATGAAGGCGAATTCATATATTGGTAAGTATCATTTGAATATAAAATGTATAAAATGACTTAACTTTTAAATATTAATATGTTTAAGAATATTGTTTCAAAACAATTTATTGCGTGGTAATATTTTAAAGTGATTCATAAATTAATTGACTCTCACTTTTTCACCCACGTAAAATATTTCTCTTCAGAAAAAAAAAAAAAATATTTAATTTTCATATAAAAACTTTTTGAATTGCATGAAAGTTGGTTTTATAAAAATATTTTGAAAAGGGTTTTAATACTTTTAAATTCATTTATGCCAAGAAAATATTTTGAAATGGTTAGTTTCTCAATCGTTATTTTTTTTTATCCAAAAAATTCTAATGTTATTAATATATCAAACTACCCATTCGAATAAAAATTATTTTAAAACTACTAATATTTATTTATATTTTTTACATAACGTGATGTTTATATCACAGATAATATATTCTAAGATTTAAAAAGCAAATGGTGAATCATTGCACTTTGAACTATCTTTACACGAGTTAATTATTAGAAAAATTAATCTTTGATAATTACACTTTGAAAAAATGTTTACTTTAAATTTTTAGTGACATGTCAAAACTTAAGGAGTTTTATTTGAATTTTGAATAAAAACTTTAACTAGAATTTTTGAATAGGTCTTTCAGAATATTTATTGTGAGATAAGAATAATCTTTTAATTTGGCGATTTTTTTTAATGTTTTTATTCTAATTGCATGAGATTTCATTTTGAGTTGGCGATTTTAATCTTTCGTTTTTTATTGTGTGAAATATTTTATGTTAAATTGGCGATTTTAAACACTTATTTTCTCATTGCTTGAAGTATTTTTATTCTTACTTGGTGATTTTAATCAATCATTTTCTTACTATTTAAAATATTTTGTATTAATTTGTTGATTTTATGTTGATACTCCAAACAGTTAGGCCGATGCGCGCGAACACATCTCATTACAAATATTATTTTAAAAGAGTACCCAAAGTGGGGGTCTTTCTGAAATATCCTTATTGACGCAAGGTTTTCCAAGGTTAAAGGGAAATGACAGACTCCAAACAGTAAAAACCGACGAGCGCGATTAAATGTTAGTACGTAAAATTCCATTTTGAAGCGTTCTTTCATTAAAATTTTAAAGTTATTTTTTAATTATTCTTTAAATTCAATTGCATATTATGTTTCACTAAAAATGACACTCGAAATAATGTATGTGAATGTGTGCAATACGGGAATCATGTGATCTGCCTCCCCATGGCGATTCCTGGGTGAAAGTTTTGACCCTAGGTCACTTTCAGCTAAAGATCAGACCTTTCGGCAAAAAATTACACGCACATACATACAATACACGCACATACATACAACACACATACATACATACACACACATACATACATACACACACATACATACAACACACGTACATACATACAACACATGCATACAACACACAAACATACATTCACACACATACATGCATACAACACACACACATACATACAACACACACAAAATAATAATAATAATAAATTAAATTAAATTTTTCCACAGCATAAAGAAAACCACACATTCCGAACAGTTAGGCCGACGAGCCTGAATAAGTGTTAGTACGAAAAATTCAATCTGAAAACATTTTTTCATTCAAATTTTAAAGTTATTTTTTAATTATTTTAAAATATCAAGTGTATGACATAGTTGATTAAAAATAACACTCGAAATAATTTTAAAGATAATTTTAAAGTTCCCTCATTAAATAAATATTCAAAATTGTTATTCCCAAATTCCCATTACAAGCATGTGTTATTTATGATGGTGGATAGAGATAAAGGTGGTGGAAGTCTTTCTAAGATATTTTAAGCCAATATTCACACATGATTCGAAGAAAATTATAAACTCCATACGGTTAGATCGACGAGCGCACGTCAATTTCATTGCAAAAAAATTAAAGTCCCCCTATTAAACATTAATATCCGTTTAAAACTCTAAAAAATGAAAAAAAAAATTCAATCTTAACAAAATTACTCCTAAAAAAATAATTCATTAATTCACCATGAATGAACCTTTCTTAATTAGTTCTTTATTAAAATATCACCCCCCGAAAAAAAAAAAAAAAAAAAATATCCTTCGTGTATGATTAGTCTAAAATAATAATTTCCCCCCAAATATCCGCTTAACTCATCATGTTAGAGCACAGTGGAAAAAAAAAAAATCAAACTCCCCAAAATTTCTGCTTAAAATCTAAAAATAAACTCTTAAATTTCACTAAACTGAAAATTTTTAAGTCGCCACATTAAAATTAAAAACCACTCATACAATAGTATAGAAAAAAACATTCTGTGTACCTAAATACTCGCTTAACTCCTCATCTAAAACATGGTGAAAAAAAAAAAAAAAAAAAAAAAAGTCGCTTTATTCCTTATTTTTAATCAATTTTTAAATAAACAACAGCAAAATTCAATCGAAAAACATACCCCACGTACTAGAACTCGCCGAAAATTTTAAAGTCCCCACTTAAAATTAAAAAACACCCCCATACTATAGTATGGTTTAAAAATTCTAACTCCATGAAATTCCCGCTTAAAATTTAAAAAAAAATCATTTTAACCCCTTCTCTTACAAGACGATGTCAGGAGGAGGAGGATTGAAGAGGAGGATTGAGGAGGAGGAGGAATGAGGAGGAGGAGTGAGGAGGAGGTGTGAGGAGGAGGAGCCCTCCTCCGATCCTCAATCCTCCTCCCGGGGCCGGACCGCCACTTTTCCCCGACTGTCGTTCAGTCCGTCTGTCCGCATATGGGAGAGCAAAAACTACTCAACCGAATCGTTTGAAATTTAAAATGTATAATTGTTACATCATTTTGTTAATTTATTTCAACTTTTGTGAAAATCCGATGTACAGTTTAATTACTGGGACAATGAAAAGCATTCAGTTACATTGCGGTAAACGGGAAAAAATAGTTTCAAATGGATTTTAATTATGTTATACTGCTTCGTAAATAACAGAATTGATATGCGCCTATGAAGTATAAACTAATCAATACATTCTGCAAAATCTGATACATAGAATATTTTTTATTATCTTACAGGGCCACACAAAAGTATTCCATTACACAACGATACAGGGAGAAACACTATTTGGAACGCGTTTTAGAAATGTATACGAAAAAACGCTTTTCCACCTTCAACAGCTAGAAATTTTCTGATACAATTTCAGACCCGTTTTTAAAAGTAGAAACATGAAACTTGCTAAGGGGATTTTTGAAGAGACGTATAAGGTGCCGTGTGATGTCATTTTGCGCTCAATTCGTTTGAATTTGATTTATAAACAATTATCTTCTCAATATGACCCTTTTTCTCATTCCCAGATCTCCCGCTTCGGAAAAATTGGTTCAAAATGTCTTTTATAATCAATCGCAATCAGTTCAACATTAGATTTTTTCCTTTTTCGTGGTCGCTGCTCATTTCGTAATCGATAAACTTGATAATAGGACTTTTTTTTTTCTTTAACAGACAATTTTTCATACTTCGTTTTTCTTTGGATTCGACTTTTGCCATGTCTGACAATTTATGTCTACCAATTTTGTAACTTTTTTACTTTCTTCTTTATTTGATTGATTTTTTTGCAATATTTTCTGCATTTATGAAAGAAACGACAATCACAACACCTTGTACTTTCTAAATAAGACAATTTGCCAGTTTGATTATGAGAGCAAAAATGAATTTAAAAATAAAT
>CAXHSM010001672.1:0-49000 GCA_964019185.1 Maratus speculifer
ATACTATTATCATAAATTCATTTTAAATTTTCACAAAGGTAAAAAATATAATAATAGTTTTTAATAAACAACAATAAATATTTTAATAACATCGTACTCTTCAATAAATATTTTTCACAACACTCTAAATAAATATCTATTATATCAGACTCAAAATTTAACTAATTAAGTCTAATATTATTCAATATAATTACAAATAATCGTATTGTTAATCTTGAACATAGTTTAAAAAATATAATGCCACATTGAAAATTTTTCAGAATGTTTTATTTAATTTCGATTCGAAACTGTATTTCAATGAACAGATAAAATCCCATCCGAATCAGAAGAAGTATTTAAGAGCAATTTGCAAATATTCTTGCGATGCCTTTCAAGAACACGCTATTACGTTGAAATAAAATACTTCGATTCTTTATAAATTCTTAAGTCGAGATCAAAAGAATGATTATTTTAGCTTTGCTAGAATTTTCAGTAAGTAATCAAGTACAGCTAGTTTTGTGTGATCTGGGTTACGCACTAGCACTGAATAATACCTTTCACGAATATAATAATTAGCAAATATTAAATAGTTTAATGGATAATTTTAGATAGATAATATAATTACAATATATTTGAATAATTAACAAATGCAAATACTATATTTCACTATAGATGCCGATCCTATATAAATAACAGCAAATTAATAAATGAATCTAATATAACAGTGGTATAGTAATATTTTTCTTTAGAAATATTCAAAATAAAAAAAAAATAAAAAGAATCAACGTATTATATATATATATATATATATACAGGGTGATTCATAAAAGATGGGCAGAACTTTAAGGGGTTATAGTACACTTAAAGGCAAATAATATTAAATAGGAGACTAAGGGTCCCAGACGTATTCCCAAGGAGATAGGGGGCATTAAAGTTTAGGGTCCGAAATTTCAAATGATTATAAAAAATCGAAAAATTGGTCGATTCGTTTGCGGTTTTTGCAAAAAATTTTCTTTATGCCAGTATTTTCTTGAAATAAAATTTTAAAGTTCAATTTCAAAAAATGCCGATAGGGGGCGCTTTAGATTTTGGAGTAACAAACAACTATTTTTTAACGTTATTTTTTGTATTTCTTTAAATGATTTCGAAAGCTTAGACTTAAACTTAAATTTTGATCTAAAAATCTGAGTCCTAACGAGTAGTTAAGTAGCGTAAACTGAAATTTGAAATTTGAAACCCTTCTCCCCCCAGAACAAAAATCAGTTATTCCCGATCTTTGTGTCGTAGATTAGGCTCTAACTACTGCCGCGTTTTGCTAAAATTATTCTTTATGTCAGTATTTTCTTGAAAATAAATTTTAAAGAAAATTTTCAAAAAATTCCGATAGAGGACGCTTTAGACTTTGGAGTAACGAACAACTATTTTATGCCGTTATTATTTGTGTCTCATTAAATGCTTTCTAAAGCTTAGACTTAAATTTTCAGCCCAAAATCTGAATCGTTAGACGTGGTTAAGTTTCTGGGGAGAGGGGTTTGAAATTTCTACTCCTGAGCACAGTTCAGTTTACCATGTCCACACATTGTGTGCTGTGATACGAGGTAAAAAGACACAAATTAGGATTATGTTACCAAAGCATATTTATTAATATGTAATTACAATAAATGTTCAAAATTGTGACCACCAGAGATTATGCACGCAGAACAACGGCGAAGAATGGAACGGCGAACATTCGCGAAAACATCAGACTTTTCGAGCACTTCCCCTACAGCTGCGGAAAGTCTGGCGACCAGTTCCTCGGGGGATTCAATGGGTGTCTCATACATAAGAGCCTTCAATTGTCCCCAAAAAAAGAAATCGAGGGGTGAAAGATCTGGCGAGCGAGCAGGCCAAGCAACAGGACCACCTCGACCAATCTATCTGTTCGGAAATGTGATGTCCAGATAGTTGCGGACGTCTCGTACGTAATGGGCTGGCGCTCCATCGTGCTGGAACCACATGACCCGCCGGATGCGTGGAGGAACAAAGTTTAACTGGTCTGGCAGCACATGTTGCAGAAATGTGAGGTATGTTTTACCGTCGAGGCGTTCAGGAAGAAGGTACGTTCCGATTAGGTGGTCTCCGAGGATTCCTGCCCAAACATTGATGGAAAAGCGTCTCTGATGAGCATGTGGATACGTAGCATGTGGATTGACATCCGCCCATACATGTGCATTGTGTGTGTTAAATGTACCTTCACGTGTGAAGGTACATTCATCGGTGAAAAGCACAGTTCGTCCAAAATGTGGATTTAGCGCGTTCTGCTGCAGAAACCAGCGGGCGAATTCAATACGATTTGGATAATCCCCTGGAGACAGTTTCTGGACTCGTTGCACATGAAACGGGAGCAAATGTTCATCCTTCAGTACCCTCCAAGTCATGGACTGTGAGGTATCCACCTGCCTAGCCACTGTTCGTGTACTTGTACTTGGCTGCGCCGCTACTACATCCAGAATGGCTTCTGCAACAACTACTGATTCATCCTTTTTAGCACGACCTGCATTCGACCGGGAAGCGAGAAATGATCCCGTCTCACACAACTGTCTGTGCAAGCGCTCGAAAGTTTTGCGGTTAGGCAACCACCTGTTGGGAAATCGCTCTCCGTACATTCGTTGTGCCTCTGCACCATTTCCATCTGCCGCTCCGTAAATTAAATGCATATCAGCCTTTTCCTTATTCGTGAAGGGCACCATCTTCCGATTCATTACTACAGCGACTTACACTTGACTCACCGTTCAGTGGTTTTTATGCCTGAATCGTGTCGAAATTTTGCATACGTGTTCTTCTTCTTCCTCATTTGACATTTGCATACTTTCTGTCTCCTTCTTCACCCGGTGACTAGCGTCAGGAATGGAGCTTTAACGTTTGCATGAGCGACGTTTCCAACTGTGCCAGTGCCTTTATGAGTGAATTCCGACTATGCAGTCCTTGACGAAAGTTGTATTTTTGCCTCGTATCACAGCACAGAATCGTTGGGCATTATTAAGTAGTGCAAACTGAACTATGTTCAGAAGTTGAAATTTGAACCCCCTCCCCTCGCTACTGAACCACGCTCAGCGATTCAGATTTTGAGCTGAAAATTTAAGTTTAAGTCTAAGCTTTAGAAAGCATTTAATGAGACACAAAAAATAATGGTATAAAATAGTTGTTCGTTACTCCAAAGTCTAAAGCGCCCTCTATCGGAATTTTTTGAAACTTTTCTTTAAAATTTATTTTCAAGAAAATACTGACATAAAGAATAATTTTAGCAAAACGCGGCAGTAGTTAGAGCCTAATCTACGACACAAAGATCGGGAATAACTGATTTTTGTTCTGGGGGGAGAAGGGTTTCAAATTTCAAATTTCAGTTTACGCTACTTAACTACTCGTTAGGACTCAGATTTTTAGATCAAAATTTAAGTTTAAGTCTAAGCTTTCGAAATCATTTAAAGAAATACAAAAAATAACGTTAAAAAATAGTTGTTTGTTACTCCAAAGTCTAAAGCGCCCCCTATCGGCATTTTTTGAAATTGAACTTTAAAATTTTATTTCAAGAAAATACTGGCATAAAGAAAATTTTTAGCAAAAGCCGCAAACGAATCGACCAATTTTTCCATTTTTTATAATCATTTGAAATTTCGGACCCTAAACTTTAATGCCCCCTATCTCCTTGGGAATACGTCTGGGACCCTTAGTCTCCTATTTAATATTATTTGTCTTTAAGTGTACTATAACCCCTTAAAGTTCTGCCCATCTTTTATGAATCACCCTGTATATGTACATATATATATATATTTAAAACTAACATAACTTGACATCCAATACATATTTAACAATATATAACTAACACATAAATGGATTTTTTGAGCTTTTATTAAAATTTTGCTAGTTTTAGTTTCATCTGGATCAAAATAGGTGAGATTTATTGCAATATAACTCTTTCAGTAGAGCTTAAATCACCACATATCACAGCATCTATATCCAAGCATATGCAAGTCCTCGATTGCATATGCTTGACGTTTGTCTCACAGTTGACTATAGAATATTCTACGTGGATTCCTGGATATTCTGACCTGCTTTACTGCAAGTAAAAATTGTAATAATTGTGGAGTAATTACTGTGAAGCATTCAAACGAATGCAGGTCACATATGATGGGAGTAATTCTATAAAGAGTTATGTAAATTTGGAAGCGGAAGGTTAGTTGGTTGGTTGGTTGATTTTTGACGTCCGATTATATACGCGAGGGATATAGGACCAGGGGGGAGTGCCCTTCGTGGGGGTCTTTCTAAGGGAACCTAACCCGTATTTACGCAAGGTTCGAAGAAAACCACGAAAACTCCGAACGGTTAGGCCGACAGCCGCGATTGGGTAGGAAGCGGAAGGATTTTGGAAAAAAATTTTGGAATAATAACTAAAAAGTATTGGATCTTTTAGAAAATATCGAGTTAATCCTTAATAGAAATGATAAAAAATTATGATACAAATTAGGAGTAAACTAAATTTTTTTATTGAACGAATAATTAATTTTCGAGGAATCTGATAGGATTATTCATACAATGGAATAATAGGAAATTAGTAAAAATGCTGGTAATTTAGCATAATAAAAAGAAATATTGCGAAGAAAATCTAATAATATAGCATATATTTAAATGTATACCTTTATCATTCTACAAAAATAAGCTTTTTTTTATTACACTTTGCTCAATATTTATTAAAGTGGACCGATACATTTCAACTAATCGGACAATATCTATGTTTTTAGATTGCTTCTTGATTTTTAAAAACTAATAAAGTTTAGTCACGGTTAAAATAACTATCAGCGTGGTTATTGCCATAAAATTACACTTCTGTTTTTATGTCTTACGAAATTGCGTTTTCCACTTTCAAATTCTCTTCAAAGCTATTTCAAATAAGAAATTTTATTCTTATGTCTTTCAAAAGAAAAAATTTTCAGTGTTAACAAAGAAATAAAAAAATTCAAGTCCATTTAAAATGGATTGGAAAAATAAAGAATAAAACCCTGTCATAAAATAAGAGATTTATCAAAGCTCAAAGAGGAATGCTCGGAAATACCTGGACTAAGAATACCTGGAATACTCGGGAAGTTTCTGGGAAATAAATTATATTTTACGAAAAATAGTTTTTAAACAAGTTTGATATGTTATATATTTTGCTACATAACGCAATTGATTTCACACACACACGCACACATATATATCTATATATACGTATATATTAAACCGATTATCATCTGACACGCAGTTTTCTAATATAAGGCGAAATATTAAAATATCTAATATAAACTTTCAAACATCGAGTTTTATTTAAAATACGATAACAAAAAATCAAAAAGGGATGTTAAAAGTTAATTTTATTTAAAATACCTAAGTATTTCAAGCCATAATTCAGAGTCTTAATCAGAGAATATTATTATAACATAAATTATAAATATTAAAATACATTATAAATATTAAAAATTATAAAAATATTCTCTTATGAAGAGTATGATTAAGGCTTAAAAGTACTAAGATATTTTAATTAAAATTAACTTTTAATTAAAATATATTTAATTTAATATATTTAATATATAATTTAATAATATATTTTAATAATATAATATAAATTAATAATTTTAATTTAATAATATAATATAATTTAATATGTTTAATTTAATTGAAATTAACATCTCTTTTTGATTATATGAATCGCCTTTTAAGTAAAACCGGACGTTTTAAAGTTCATATTTTGTGTTTAAAACAATGTGAAAATTGCGTTCGATCATATGTTTTTATAACACAAAACAATTAAAAAATAAATTTGGAAAAACTAAAATAAATTAAACAGTTTTATTTATATATTAAATTAAAAAAAACTTTCACTCAATTGCTTTAGATAATAGGAAATGCTTCGCAATTTTAATATTTTTTTAGTAGATTTGTATTTTATTACAAAAGCGTGGATAAACATTAAAAGTAATTAAATAGCATTAGCGTAAATATACTTTAGCGCCTTTTTGCGAAGTAAGTTTAACCGAGTAATATTTAAGAAATTTTGCAGGAATTTATTTTGCCGGAATAATTAAAGATTTCAAATTTATATATCTATTTTAATTTTATTCACAACCATTTTTTTAAATATATCTGATGAAATTATTTTTGTACTGAATTTATCAATGTTCCCCTACTTGCAGCAAAAATATTCTCTAACACTAGGACTTCCCTCAGAGGGATTAGTCTGAGCGATATTGCTGAGAATACACATTTAATAACTTGCGATAAGTAAAGAAAATGAGATGTTACCTTTAATTGGTCATTCATTGTGATAAAATATAATGATGAAAATAAACATATCGAATCGTAGAACTACAAAATCTTGTTGCATATACTATTTTTATAAAAGAAAAGCAAACCATGCTTTTCTTTTATACAACCTTCACTAAATTTGAATCCGATTAAAAAAAGGTACCGTGATTAATTAAAGTGTTATTGGCAGAGCTGCCAAGTCTCCGGCATTTTGGGTACCGGTATTTTAATACAGAAAATGTTTTATTAAATTGGAACATTCTGCGGATTTAAAAAATAACTTTTCCTATAAGAAAATTCTGCTATGCAATAAGCGAGGGTTTGGCATCTCTGTATAGGAATATTTCGTAATCTACTTTTTAACCTTAAAAAAAGCAACGACCATTTTTCGGGTACAAAAAGTATTGCTAATTGTTCCATTTTGCATACAAGGTGCTGATTGTAATATTGATACATCTTTGGTGATAAATTTCGAATAATTTTTCAAATCCCATTTATTTCATTAAAAATATAAATCTTTTATTCATTTAGTTTAAAATAAATGGTTTTTAACTAATTTCATGATACTTTTGGAATATCACTTTTCATTGGCCATTTTTAAAGCATTTAGAAAGTGGTTGTTGTTTTCAGTCAAATATAAACTTTGGTATGTCCACATTTTATTTTATTATTATTATTATTTATAAATGGTGGAGAAATATTCATACTTAATCCATAACGTACATAATATATGACTCTGTTGTTATATAAGTCACCTTTTTATTATCATAAAGATTATATTTTTACTGATTTTTATTAACTCAATAGGAAAAATTTTGTGTTTTGAGCAATAGATGTCCGCATTCCCTTTATTTATTTATTTTAACAAAATTCTTTGTATTTAGAAGAATTTTTACTTAAATAGGAAATCCAAATGTCGCTGTTAATAAAGAAGAAAGTTACAAAAAAGGGTACAAAACGAGTAGACACATACTATCAAAAATGGAAAAACGACGAATCCAAAAAAGACGTCGTATGAAATATCATCTTTTAAAGCAAAATCGAGGTCTGATTATCGAGCCTACTGAATACAAAATGTGCATTACATAAAAAAAAATGCTGAAAATATTGATTATTTTTTCTTTTGTGCAGTTTTGGCTTCGAAAGGTGCGCTATGTTGCAAAAAGATATAAGCGTCTATGAAAACACACCTGGTAAACGTTCATGCTCAGTTTTACAAATAAATATGGCACATATATGCCCTATATACACCGAGGTACCTAATTGGTGCCAAAATGGCGTTTAGTTGCCTAACATGCTGGTTATCATATAAATGTTATAATAAATTGTTTGTTCTAAAAATATTATCATTTATTGATTGTTATATCTTTTTTAATAACAGAAAATGTTTCGTTTATTCCTTTTTTTTTTTCATTTTGAAATAAGTAAATAACGTGTTGTTATAGCATGCTATATGCATCTGGTAATCAAAACGATGTTTTCGCTTAATTGGCATAAAAAATCTCGCCAAACCCGGTGCTTATATCTCTAGTATATTATCTCAAGTATTTTATTTCTGTATACTATAATTGTTTTTACATACCACTTACTTCTTCTGGTATATAGAAATAGGCAAGTGGCTCCTTTATGCTGTATAAATTGTATAAAACTTTAAAAAATAGCCCCGTTGCCCCTTTTTGGATCGAATTAAAAAAAATCAATGTCTAATTCCAGTATTGCTCCCAGGTATGCATACATACTCCATATTTCAAAGTTGTATGCCAACAGGAAACGGATGAAAAATGGGAAAAGACGTCACACATGCACCAGGGTACACAATTGGCGTCAAAATGGCATTATTTTACATGAGATGGTAACCCGGCTTTATTTATTTATTATTTGTTTATTTACTCATAAAATGTTTATTTACTTTCAGTTCCTTCTTTTAATTATATAAAATATTTCTTTTTATAGTTATTAATTATTATTATTATTTTATTTACTGTAAGTTTTTTTTTGAAAATAGAAAATAATTTAAAAACGTGTATGTAAGCGTTATTTGAAAAGGGAGTTTTCGCCAAATGGGCTTTGAAAAAAATTGCGCCAAATCTGATGCGCTTGTGGTATCCGTGCCGAAAAATTAGTGACAAGAATTGACTTCCATACACAAACAAAATATAAGTTAAAAGAAAACATGCAATGAAAATAAATATAAAGGGAAAATGATGTCATAAAAGAAACTTTTTATTTAAAAACGTAATTGTTTCTAATTTTCACACGCGAAATATGTGAAACATTCTTTTAGCGATCAAAAAGTGCTGTTAAGAGATTATCACAAAATCTCAAAATCAAAGTTTTTATGACTTTTTTTAGTATAAAAAAATAACAGTTTTATTTTCCTGCATGATTAAATTTTAAAATGTTTTATTGCATTCAATATTTCTGAGTGCGAAAATGATTACTATTTACTCCATGTACTGATTCGGTTATCTACGAAAATGTCCAGCCGGTGAAAATCACGCTCACCAAATTTCTGTGACGTATGCACATAAATTGTGCTTTTTTATCAGTTTTTTTAATATAACTTTTAAACTATTTGGAATTAATTTTTAAAAGTAGGTGCATTCACCAGATTACCTTCAAGGTACCTTTTGATACAAACAGAATCAAAATCCGACGAGTACTTTTTGAGATTTGCTTGACGAAAGAATTTTTTTGAATTTTAATATCGTTACGTATCTCTGAGTATAAAGACTTCGCTTCGCTCAGACAATTAAACAGCCATTACTTAGTCAATTTTATTAGCAGAATAACAGTCCTTTTTACTAAAAATAACTTATAATACCGAGATAATGCATAAAATTTAAATTTCGCATTTTTTATGTTTTTTTCTTCACCCAAATCGCTTAAAAAATTCTTTACTTTATTTAAAACATTTTTGTAATTGGAAATATGTATCTAGGACAACGGTTGCGAAAATAAAGGTCGGTAAGGATTATATGTGGATATATTTCTTTTTGTTTTGTTCTTTAAATTTTATTAAAAATTACTGGAATATTTTGTAAAAATGTATAACACTTTTACCATCAATCCTACAAATCCATTTATCTTATTAAAAATAAGTTTACAAATACAAACATTCTTAAATAAATTGGGTTTTGATAAATAAGTTGAAACAAAGTAATAAAAAGCAGGTAATCATTCATTTCCTCATTTCATGAGTTTTCAATTTTTTATTGAGAATATTGCAACAAAATCCTACTTACTATTCATAAAAGTTAAGTTCTTTTTTTTTTTTTTTTTTTTTTGTCTTTCATGTAGAATGAATGCATTATTAGATCATATGAAAAACTGGTGAAACCAGAGAGAAAAATGGAGATCGAACTTAAAAATGTTACAGATTGTCAGAAGTTTTCAATCTAAAAAAGTGCGTAGAAAAGAAATGGAATCAGATAATCTGTAAAACTCATGGAATTACCCAAATTTTTGTTACCTTAAAATGTGGACTGAGCTTTACTAGTATCTTAAAATCAGTCAGCGTAAAAGAGGCATTTTTAACCCACTCCATATCCCTATCATACATAATCAGTTTAAAAATTTGGGTTCATAACTATAAATTACAGTCCAGTGTAATAAAGAACGCGAACCTAAACGTTCTGTTCAGTACAAAATGAGAATAAAATTCCATTCCCAGTGTTTTGGTAAGTGGAAGATCAAAGCTCCAAGTAAACCCAAAACCTTATACATATCCGATTCAACCGCATACTAAATATTTGTGTTCAGAAATATTTATCTACATAAATTCTTGAACAAACTGACTATAATAATGTTATGTTTTAATTATTATTTCTTGTTTATTTTCATTTAGCGTTGTGGAGCTTAACTGATTTAAGACAACATAATTATAAATTTTATCAACTACTTTTCCCAGCCTACTTATTTTTAGTGGATAATAGTATGATTCTGAATATAACGCCCCAGTAAAGCTCAGTAAGAATTTTCAGCTAACAAAAATTTGGGTAACTTCATGACCTTTACAGATAATCTGATTCCTTTTTTTTTCTACTTACTTTTTTTAAATTGAAAACATTTGACAATTTTTACTGTAACATTTTTAAGTTTGAGTTCTACTTTTCTGTCTGTTTCCATTAGTTTTTCATATGATTTCACAACTTTTTAAGATCCTTGCATGAACTTGATCAGTCATCTTTAACTAACAAATCTAAATTAATATTAGTAATAGTTTAAAGTTATTAGTAGAGATATTACTTTGGTAAAATTCCAGAAATAGAGCACGTTGGCGACAAACTTGGTGTCATTTAGAGATAGAACCGTCCCCTCCATAATAGCCCCCTGCAATTTCGCAGTATCTCAGCAGATTTTCATTTGTCCATTGGTATCTACCCAGTTTTTCAGTGTTCTATTTTTAAATAGTTATTTTTTATATATAAAAATATTTTCTTTTAAATTATTTCTTTGTAATTGAAATATCTGTATTATAATAACTGTTTCGAAACCATTGAAACTTAGATGCGATGTTGTTTTAACACATATTTAGTTGCGGTTTTTTATGTATGTTTATGAAAAGTATGTATTTTCTTTTTCGAATGACGTCAATTGAAAAAAAAATCTATCTGGAGAATTAGGATTTTTTATTAACCTATAAAAAGAAGAACACGTTTTATCTATTGTTTAAAATTATTGTGCTGTTTTTATTTGGTGGCAACTAGAAAGAAATGATTGATTTAACAATTAAAAAGGAAAGATTTCTATAATGTTCAATTATGGATGGATAGCGCTATATAAGTTTTTAAATGGATGCCATTTTCTTAATATTGATATTTTTTGACAAAACGTTTGAACGGCACATGCCAAAATTAAAAGATATCGAACAAGATATTACATGGAGCTGAATGTTTCTTGGCTCGGGTTATAATTGAGTTGATTGTCTTTTTATCTTGTCACTTCGCCTTTTCAATTTCATCTTGATCCAATGATTGGTTTCAGAGGTATTAAAATGCAAACTTTGGACTTTAACATAAGTGATGCACCTGAGCTCTACTGTACAGCACTATCGTGCTGTATGATAGAACACATGTATGCAAAAATTACAATAACTTATGGTTATTTAGTTATTTATTTTTCCAAAAATCATCAAAACGTAAATATGTTTGAATAAAGTTAGAAAAACCGAACTCTTGAAGAAAAAAAAATGGTTGTTTTTAGAATTATCGGGAAAAGGGACGTTGTTTAAATTAACCGCTAAAAATTACGGTATTGAAAAGTCCTATTTAAAAGGAGTTCTTCTTTAATTTAAAAAGTTACAAGCAAATGAATTACAATGCGCTTATTTGTATTAGAATTTTGTTGGTGGAGCTCAATGATTAAAATATCTTCATATTGGCTTCAAGCATCTAATATGAACTATGAATTGACAATTGTGTAAAAGAATATTTAAATCATTTGAATGCCAAAGGAATATCTCCAAATGTCTCATTGGGTATCTCATTCCAGGTCTCACTGGGGAGGGAATTTTGGGGTATGATATAAATAACATTTAAATAAGTGATATCAGAGATAGATTACTTTACTGGAACATTTTATTTTAAAATATATCCTTTAAATTCTAAACGTAAATGAAGAGATGAATACTTAAGGGATATTTCAGCACATAAATTGCGTTAGATGCAAGTCAAAATAATGTACTAAAACGATTTTACTAACTGTAGTTTCAAAATGTGTATTATGAATGCATTCCCTAATTTTGAATGTAAGATAATACACAAAAATCATTATTAATCCTTTTATTTGCAGTAATTGTACAACATACAATTTTAATGAATTACTTTTCATGTTGCATGAACTGCATAAAAACGCTTAACAGACATAAGTGAACTAGCAAAAAATATAATATACAGGGTGAGTCATAAATATCGAAACAATAGGCTATCTCCTTAAATATTTCCCCTAGACCCATACTTCCAATTGCAAAGTTTCATAAAAAAAAACGTGAAGTTTTTTATAAGATAAGTTGCAACTCCATGGGATAAGTTGCAACTCCAACTATTTTAAAAATTACGAAAATTAAATTGTTATACGGCCCCCAGAGGATAAAACTTCCAATTAGAGAAATTTTCCTTGTCCATTCCTGAATTGAACAAAAAAAAATCATCTCCATATCTGCAAATCCCCGAAAGATATTAAAATCCAAAATTTTCCAAAATTCGTGACTTACACCACTTAACCATACCTCTGAGAGAAGCGATATCAGTTCATTTGAAATGCAACTTAGGGATCGACCATAAATTTACGCATTATTAAATGTCGATCCAAGACAATACTTTAACTTTTAGATATGAAATAAAAGCGTATAGGTTTTTGCTTCAAACTTGCTTGAAATATGCTAGATGTCAGCAATATCTCGAGCTTGGCACCAGCCTCGTAAGTGGCACGACCCATTGGCCGGACCGTCTTATTAAACACTTATTAAAAGTGTTATTAAATTAAGTGATATTAATTAAACTTTCAGTAAACGTGTCTTAAAAACTTATTGCCGCAGGCAATAAGTTTAGTAAAAATAGTAATAGTGTTAGTAGCACTTCTATTAACGGAATAATTGGAAATATATTTTAATAAATTACACAGAAATATTTTAAAAAATCTACTTTTTACTATTCAGCTTAAAAATTTATGATGGTTTTAACCTTTTTTTTTTTTTTTTTACTGTCTTCTATTTTTGCAAGAAGAAAGTATTGTATTCATGAAAATTTTGAATTCCGGTTTTCGACGTATTCACATGTTTTAGGGCTCAGAGATACTGAAAAACATGTTTTTAAAAAATGTCTGTCTGTATGTCACTGCTCCTGTATCTCTGCATATGACATAAATTTTGTGAGCGCTCTATTTCAAGACTTATGCACGGAATTTAATAAAAAAATATATTTACTTAGTTCTTGATATAAATTGGTACTGATTAGTTTTTGGTGTGAACTCTTAGCAGATGGCCCTACTGTACAGGCTTTTGTGTGGTTTCCGCAATAGCTGTATCTCCAGAATTAATGGAAGGAATATCATCAAACTTCAATTTCAGTTAGTCCTTGGTATGAAATGATGTTGTTTATATTTTGTTGTAAATAGTTCCGCTGCAACGCTGTATTTGTTACGATTTCTGAAGTAGCTCTATCTTAAGAACTAATACAGGAATTTCCATAAAAAGTCAGATTCAGTTACTTCTTGACATGAATTGGATTTGTTTACATTTTTGTATCAATCATCTTTCGGGTGACACTGTTATACTGAATTTTGTATAATTTACAATATTTCAGTGGTATGAAGCACTAATGCACGCAATTTCGTATCTTTAAAGTGTTCAGATTGCTACATCCGAGTAGTTTATTTATTCCAAACGGCATTTAAAAAACAAAAATATTTATTCGAATGTTAAAGTCCAAGAGTATAACGTTTCTGTTGCATATTTTTTATGACTAACAGCACAATTCCGTTATAAGTGTATTTAATTGATGGAGGTTTAATACGTTCGAACCAAACATCTTTTAAGAAATTCAATTGAATAATTTCAATTTAAAACTTTTAAAATAAATATGTCAAAGATTCATTAAAAAGCTGTTCTTGTTTTAAAGTGGATAATTGATTCGCAAGTTAAACAAAATCTAAAATGTGTTTGTAGTTGAACTGAAAATTGAAAGTTAAACTTTAAAAAAATGAAAAAATAAGCAATGTCCTATGAGTCTGCTTACAGTGGTTAACTCCTTGGGGGCGAGCGTTAAAGGTTAAAAACCTATGTGAAAGAAATACTTACAGAAAGTTCAGTAAATAAAGAAGGCATTTAATAATACAAATATTGTAATTATATGATATATCAGTTGATTTTTTCAAAACATTGATTTTATCCCCTTTCCACCTTTGTAATCTAAGCTCTTCATACGTTTTTATGAAGCAGGAATCATTACGTTTTCTACCTTTAACAAAAAAACTAATAGAAAATTTCATAAAAGGGAATAAATAAGTTAATGATAATATGCCATATATCATATCAAAAATATGCTTTATTTTTTTAACATTGGAAAATAGATTCATAAAATAAATTTTGGGGGGAAAACTATTAATTTTTATTTGGCCGATTTAAGACATTTACAGTGTTCAATTACATCTGCTCGGTGTATAAAACGTAATAGATTAAAATTGAAATTATGGGAATAATATTGTAAGATAAGAAAAAATATCATAAAAAAAGAACATAAATTTACATTCTTAAAGTAAATGCTCAAAATGTTCACCATTGACACCAATGCACAGCTGCATTCTTCGAATAATATTTTTGTGTACTCTATCTAATTCGTTTGGAGTAATAGAGTGGCAGGCGTCTTCAATTTGTTTGCAAAGATCTTGCAAATTTGCCGGAGGCGTCAAGTACACAGCCCTGCGAAAACGGCCCCATAGAAAAAAATCCAATGGTGTGAGATCAGGCGACCTAGGAGGGAATTCTACAGGTCCTTTTAAACCGAGCCATTTATTGGGAAATTCTCGTTTAAGCCAGTTCCTTACCTCAGAAACATGGTGAGGTGGGGCTCCATCTAACTGGAACCACATACGTTGAAGCACTGCCAAAGGCATTTCTTCCCTAAAATCGGAAACAACTCCATTTAAAATTAGATTTAAAAACCGATCACCAGTCAAAGTATTAGTATAAAATATGGGACCAACCAAAGTGTTTTGGAAAATTCCACACCATACGTTTATGGAATATTTCCACTGGTGACGAACCTCTCCTTTGAAATGGGGATTTATGTCGCTCCAAAAGTGATCGTTTTGACGATTAATTGTTCCATCTTGTTTGAAACAACATTCATCTGTCCAGAGAATATTTCTGAGAAAGGAGAAGGTGCTATCCTCTTGATTTAATGCCCAATTACAGAAATCTAGACGCCGTTGATAGTCTGATTCTGCCTGTGCATGGACTCCACGAATACTAAACGGATGCCAATTATTTATTTGCAATATTCTACAGACTTTTGATTGTGGAATGTTCAATTCTGCAGCAACATTTCGCGTACTCGCATGAGGATAACACGCAAAATAGGCCAAAATGTCAATCTCGGTATCAAGTGTCCTGGACACAGGCCTATCTGGAGCTCTCTCTCTGTGCACGCATCCAGTTCTTTTCGTTCTTTGTACTAAACGATAAATAAAGCTACTGGTAGGATGCCGAGAATTCGGGAAACGACGTCGATATTCTTCCGCAGCTTGTCTACTATTGCGATTACAAACAGCATAAATCATTAACATTTCGAAATACTCGCTGTTGCTGTATTGCGGCATGCTGCTAGTTCAAATTAACTTCATTGTTAGTTGCAAAAGGAAAACTTTTATACTTGACATAACATCGAGACGATTGGTTGACATAAAATTTACATCCAGAAATTAGTATATCAGTGGTTGTCTTCTTTGAAATGAAGCTTTTAAAAACCCAAGACACAAAATTTTTAAATTTTCGAAAAAAAGGGAAATTCAATGTTAAATTATTCCCTGTCTTTTCCACTAAAAATAGCGTTTAAATCATATTTTTATTTTAAATAGAAAGATAATAATTTTCTTGTTGTGTTTTTGTAATGGATCGTTTCCAAAAACTAGCTTTCAAGCCGTCGTTGTCATGGAAACAACTTCCTATGAAATGTAAATTTTGTAAGATTTTCTAAAATCTTTAGATTTCTCAAATTTCCATTACACACAAAAATGTGAAGCGAAAAAAATTGCCTGCCACTCGTCAGTTTTCAAAGCATAAAATTTGTTTTTTCAATAAATAACTTTTTCATTATCAATTTTTCAAGTTTTTCATCGTCAGTCGCCTATTGGTTGTTGCAAACAACAACGCCTCCTGATGTGTTCGAGAGTCATTCGCAGGCGACAAAATTTCTCCTAGAAATGATAGCTGATTATTTTACAACAATTTTAAAGCCGTATATTAATAGTGTGTCGCCTGTAATTAGAGGCACTTTTTACGCATCGTGTAGTAGCAATTTTAACAAGATAAATATGAAGTTGACAGTGTCAAAACAATGAAAAAAATTGAAATCGATCTGATAAAAAAATGAGGTTTAAATCAACTGCCGCATGTAAACAGTAATTAAAGAAGGTGAGAATGGAAAAAGTTTATCGAAACTGAAATCAAAACTATACAGGACGAAGATAATCACCTAGAAACTTTTAAAAAGCATTTAAACATTAGGAGCCCATCTTTGTTTAATAATCTTTGTTTAACTAAATGCAGTATTCTGCATCAAATATTTTTATTTCAATATTCGTCATTTTTGAACTGACATAAGCAAATAACCGACAGTTACGGTAACAGTCCCGCGAGATCACTAATTTTTTAACATCTGAAAAAAAAGTTGGAAATTGTACGTGGAGAGTAGCAAATGAGGTGCGATAACAAATTTTAAAAAATATCACTGTCATATATCAATCTCATAAAATTGTAAATAGTTAATTACAATTAAAATGCGCACCAAACAATGTTCTCCCTGTACCATTATGTAATGGAATACTTTTGTGCGGCCTTGTAAATCAATAACAAATGTTCTTTGCACCACAGATTATGCAAAATGTATATTATAATATGTACTTCATACATGCATATCAATTTTATTATGTTCGAATGAGTGTAATACCATTAAATTGCATTTGAAACATTTTTCCCCATTGACCGTAATGTAACGAAATACTTTAGATTCCCTTTGTAATTGATCAATGCATCCGATTTTCAAAAAATGTGAAATAACTAGACAAAATTATGTAATAATTATGTATTTTAAATTTCAAACGATTAAAATGCATTTGAAACCTTTTTCCCCGTTGACCGTAAGGTAATGGAATAATTTTAATTGTCCCTGTAATTGATCTATGCATCCGATTTTTATGAAATTTGAAATGACTCGACAAAATTATGTAATAATTATATATTTTAAATTTTAAACGATTCTTATTGGTACTTTTTGCGTTGTTATATGCGGACGAACAGACAGACGGACGGACAGAGATCTACGTATTTACATCATCTATGTATTTAAGTGCTACGTATTTACATAATTACTAAGGCACCCAAAGAAAATGCCCAACGCGCCGAAAAAAGCTTTCACCTGAGACGACTTACTTTTAAAAATATGATTTGCATACAAAAACTGCATCTTTTTTTTTTTTTTTTTTTTTTTTTTTTTTTTTTTACATTGCTATTTTAAATACTTTTATTTAAAAAAAATTATTTAAAATGCTGAATCAAAATTGAAAATTAGACATTTTTATTTAATGAAAAGGAAAAAATTCAATGCGACAAATAATATTTTGGGTTATGACAATTTTAATTTATTTTAAATTTTTAGAAAAAATATTTTATTAAGAAGTCTTATGATGTGATATTGCTTACAAATTATATGGTTAACCATCACAAAATATTCAAAATTCTAACTCTATAAATAAATAAATAAAATAAATGTTTCCTGGGCACATTACAGCAACATTGTTTCTTCACTTACACGCATTTCAATTTGTGTCTGATCCCTTGAAACCTCACGATTTATTAAAATTGTCATAACTCTCTGAATTTTGAAGATATTGAGATGATTTTTTTTTTGTTCAATTCAGGAAAAGATAAGGAAAATTTTTCTAATTGGAAGTTTTATCCTCTGGGGGCCGTATAAAAATTTAATTTTCGTAATTTTTAAAATAGACCCCCCATTGAGTTGCAACTTATCTTATTAAAAAAATCACTTTTTTTATGAAACTTTGCAATTGGAAGTATGGGTCTAGGGGCAATATTTAAGGAGATAGCCTATTGTTTCGAAATTTATGACTCACCCTGTATAAGTATTGAAGAGCGTATTAGAAGAAGATAACAAAATTATATTATGCGAAAATGAAAAAGAAATCTTTATTGTAAACTTTGTGAGCGAGTGACATTTGTCATAAAGGCACTCTAGTATTTCTGAGATCGTGACGTCAATAATTTAACATGTGTAAGCGTAAAAGCGACATCTATCCTCTCTTTTACTTTAACTTTCTAGAGTGCGTGTGTCTCTTTCGGGTTCTGCAGTTAGCTCGCGGTTATTAGTAATATGTTAATGTGAAGTATCTCAGTTTGCAGCATATAAAAGCTTGGAGTTTGAGTGTGTGTGGAGTATATCTGGCGTTAGCCAGCGTGTGAGTATCTCTGGCATTAGCCAGCGGGTGAGAGGATCTCTGGCATTAGATAGCGAAGTGAAACACTGGCGATTAGCCAGCCGAGTGTTCTGGAGACATTAGTCAGCGAAGTGCTAGCAGATTGAAAGTAGCAGCGAGCCTCCAGTGAGTTGTAAAGGAATTTCGATATTTGACTTGAGAGTTGGCCGTGGTAAGAAAATTCATAGTAATTACATTTTGATTATTTGAAAGTGAATAAAGTAATTACACACAGCCACGGGCTGTCTAATTAAGCTTTATCTAGCAGCTTAGCCGAAAGATAGTGGAGAAGTAATAGAAGGTGCCACGATTGAGCTAGTCCGGAGCCTGTGAGTATGCGTTTAGTCTTTTAAGAGTGTTCTCAGTTGTAAAAATCAAGACTTGCTCCACTTCCCTTGAGCCATTATCATTTTAATAAACTGTGTTTGTTTTATCTTAACTTCTGAGTATATCAGCATTTAACCCCCACCACGACCAACCAACCGTTACAAATGACACCCAACGTGTGTTTAACGTTACAACTTTATTTTGCCATTGTAGACGAAATCGAGTTCAATGCGAAAATAGTTGATAAATACAATCAAAATAATCAATATTTCATTTTTCAATATTTAAATTATTTAAATTTCAGATTCTCAAGTAGTTAAAAATAAGGTGGAATTCGTCGAAATTCTACAAATGAAAATGTTTTAAATTTTACTTTTTGATTGAATATGTGATAAATCTGCAAAATTAATAACAGAGAAAATTTAATTCTTAAAACTTTTATTTTATTTAACCGAGGTTAAAAAATGATATTACCTTCAACTTTTCAAATAATGAAAAAAATATACTTTGTTCGCATAGATAATAACTCGCATGGACTCAATGCAAGAAATTATTACTAAGCAAGCCATCTCTGTTAACCAGTTCGATTTACTTCAAATGTATGCTATTTCTGATCATTGCTACATGTTACTTTTATTCAACGTAATTTACATTATCGAAAGTCGAATTATCAATTCATTTAGCACCCAGTCCATTTCAATGCACAATCCAATACATTAAATGCTTGTCGGTAAGTTCTTCAATGACATCGAGATGTATCTAGCTCAAAATCCGTGCAGGAAATGACAATTCCTGTAAGCAAAGGGAGATTCATACACTTTACTTAACCATGCCCTCTACTGGCTCAACCCTGCATTAGCGAGTTGACATTCTTATGTGAAATATGCTGAATCAGGTTCCATCTGCCTACTTTTACATTTCACAAGTAATTTTTAACTCCACTGAACAACAGATCTTGATTATATGCGCATCCGTATATGTAGACACTTAGATAATAAATCAGTCTTCGTGAACATAATATTTACAGAGTTTATGAATCTACCAATGATACTAAAATCTAATAGAAGCAGCAAATTACAAAGTTAGGATGATTTAGAGTCATAAAGTTTAGGGTGCAAATACTAAAAATGACAACATTTCTAAAGATAAATAAAGAACAAAATTTTGAAAAATAATAATATTTTATAATGGTGCGCTATTTAAACAAATACAATTTGGATTTTTTTACGCACATAAAAAACATATCTAATATTTAATTAATTAGTTTTTTAATCCAAGTAATTTAATGTCAATTAAAAATTATATATATAAATATAAATATATACACGTAAATTCCATAAATTAATTCATTGAAAATATACATTAAGTATATGCAGGGTGTTTCAGTTAAACGTTTCAGAACTCCTAAGAGAGGTAAGGTGCATCCTGATGACTCGAAATCATATAGCAATGTGAGGTCGGAAAAGTTTTTCTGAAGCGGTGATATACACAGAAGCACCATACAGAAAAGACACCGTAAGTGAAAAATCGTTTTATTAATACAGTTAAAAAAGCAAAAGGTACATGGGTCAAAGTAAGTGTTCAAAATTTCTGCCACCGACTACAATGCACACCTCACATCTCCAGCGTACGGAAATCCGAACATTCTCGAATACTCCAGGCATATCTCGAATTTCTCCGGCAGCTACTGCGATTTTTACAACCAGGTCCTCAGCATTGTCAACACGGGTGTCATAAACTAGTGTTTTCATATGACTCCAGAAATAAAAATCAAAACATGGCAGGTCAGGTGACGATTCCCTGCATAAAAGCTCGGAGCTTTTGCCCAACGCCATCTAGCGCGTCGGGAAAGCATTTCTGACACCACAATGCTATATGATTTCGAGTCGTCAGTATGCACTCTACCCCTCTTAGGAGTTCTGAAACGTTTAACTGAAACACCCTGTATATATATACATATTTATTGACAAATCATATAATTTTTCAATTTTCCGAGAACATTGTAGTGAAAAGGTAAATGTGAACTCTTTCGTTTAATCATGTTTTCCTTTTAAGTTATTAGTCAATGTATTGAATAGTTTAAACAAATATTCTTTTAAAAAATCTTTTACTTTTTTACTATGCAAAAAATGTTTACATTACTGTTTGAAGGCAATCTAATAAACTGCACTGAAGAATCATTCTAATGTGTTCGTTTTTTTTTTTTTTTTTTTTTTTTTCAGGAGAATTTATACTTTCAACCGAAAAGAATAATCACTAATGAAATAGCCATTATTCCTCTAATGCAAACATTTTCTCTTGAACGTACAAAAAAGGAAGTATTTGTTATCGATTGTTGCCTTTACGTTGAAAAGAATTAATTGAGATGTGCTAAACATTGAATAGGCCCAGTGTATAGAATCAAATAAGCGTAATTCAGAGAATAAAAAATAATTTAATCTTTTGTAGAAGTAAAGCTATTTTTATAAAAGCGAAACAAAAAGATAATTTTTAGTCTCTATTTTACGAAATTTAGACTAAATTTAACACAGTAAAATTCAATTTCTTAGTTTTGTAAAATATTTAACCTTTTATTCTGAAAATATTTAAACAAAAATTAAGTAAACGTAAAAAAAATCATCATTAAACATGGATGAATTTCTTGCAGATTCGCAAAGACAAATGGATAGTCATCAATCAATTCATAGTTTAAGTTTAATTTGAAATAACAAAATGATGTCATGTAAAAAAATGTAAATGAAATTATAAGCAAACTAAATCTAATATATTTTATTATATTTTCTAGCTGTTTTCTGTTAATTCAAAATTATCCTTATTTTCATTATTTAATAAGTAATTTAGAATTATACTAACTGAACGTTGGACCTATAAAACGAAAATAGACCCAAGCCAGGAATGAAACTCTGAACCTTTAGATTTTCCCTACAAGTGTTCCTACCACTTAAGCTAAGAGGACGATGTTCATTTTAGCATGCCTCGTTCATATATGTGCGTAAGTCTACAACTCCAGCACAAGATGGAACCGTCTAACGTGAGCACATAAACAATTCCAGCATCGGTAGCCACATATATAGTTTTAACTAATATTCAGCAGTGAAATTATGCTTGAAATTATTGAATATTTAGCACTAAAATTACCGCATTTCTTATATACCTAGAAATACCAGACTGAATAACATTTAACTTATAACCTTCAGAGATGATACCCTTTGTTTCTTAATTGATAAAGACACATAATAAGGATTAATGGTTAATGTAATGCTTCTTAATTAATAATTGATACCATTTAGCAACAAGACTATTACATAATATGCAATATGTTGAATAAATACAATAACATAAATTTTTTATTTCTCATTTTAGAGTAGGTTTTGAGATTTTGATATCTCCTAATACAAGATGGAACCCATCAAATTTCGGCGAAAGAAAAGTATTAAATGAGAAAATCTTTAGTTGTTTTCTTAAACACACAAAATTAGTTGCAGGAGAGAATGTATCTTACATTGTATATTCTAAATCTCAAACAAATATTATTTTAGTATAAATTTAACAAAATACTATTACTATAAAACTCAGTTGTCTAAATTATTAAAATTAAAATTTAATATGTTTTAAATCATTAAAATATAACAAAGATTAGTTATGATGATAAAGTTATCATCTAAAGCTCTTATGACTAATATATCAGAAAAAAATAAAAATGCAAAATTTATTCTGCTATCATAGAATTTTCCGTCTGTGAATTGTTCCACCAACATCATTTTCATCTTCTCAAAATTTGCATACGTATGTTTAAATCTGCAAGAACCATTTTTTTAATTAGTATTTTATTTGATGATTTAAAAAATATTTTAAATATAAATTTGGAGCCACGATTGTCAGAAACATCTTAACATATGAATAGTCGAACTCTTTTCTTCAGATTCTATATCAGAGCCGGAGAGTAAATTCGCGTAGTTGATGCTTTTTAGACGGTTTTGTGTTAAAATGTTTAGTTGTACCTAAGAAAATTGTCATTTTCTGTTACATATGTCGTCATATTCACTTACAAAAGATTTTAGAGTAGAGCCTCAAAATCAGTATCTGTACAAATGCAGAAAAAATATTATAAGCAATTAAATTAAGAAAATTGTGTTATTTTAATAAAATTACAGTAGAATGGCTTAACAGAGATCTAAATCTAAAACCTAAAAACAGAATTGCTTTCTTTATCACAAATTACCTTATGCTGATTTGACATTTTTGTCATGTGTAGTACATTTTTCAGCTATATTTCGTGTTGACAGAGTGGGAATACTTTAGCAATGGACAGGAAGTTTATTCCTTAAGTATAAAAATAAAAATAATGTTATCTTTTAAATAATAAACTAGGGCATAAAATTTTAATTTGCTATTATTGATAAAATTTTAAACGTTAATAAAAATCTCTTTGTGTTTCAGATATTGCAATCAGTGGATACAACACATATTGTGTTAACAGAGGATATTTTTGACATAAATTCAAGAAAAAATAAAACTAAATATGAAATTTATTTTGTTAGTAAAATATTTAATAACTCAATTCGAATCTAAATATATATATGACTATAAAGTAATTAATTTATTCTTTTCCTGTTATTTTTCCCTCTGTGGCCTCTAAAATCTTCTTTTCCTGAGAATTCCCTTTACACATATTTTTATTTTTATTTTTATCATGAAGCTCCTTATGGTATATAAGCTTTACCAACTATGAAATTAGTTTTGAACAATTTATTCAACTCGACCAATTCTATCTAACAGTACGCATATTTAAATGGTTTCTATATGTGCAAATATAAAGAAACATTATTTGCTTCAATGTTTACTCAAAAAACAAAGTTTGTTTAACATTTAGACTAATTGAATTGACAAAGCAAGCATGTTGCTCATGTTAATGAATAGAAGCTTTATTTGCATTTAAATATTTTGGGCTGTTTACTGGCGAATTACGATAAACGGAGTACAGTGTCGCCTTTGAAAAGAAATTCAAGAATTATTTCGTGAAAAATGTCTCGAATGTTTCCAAATAGTATGTTCTTGTCAATTTTAAATTAACATTTACATATCTCATGGGATAAATCCATATTTTTAAGTAATTTGTTTGTAAAATTAAATTTATAGAGTTTTTATAAAAGGAAGCTTATGTTAGACTACATTTAATATCATTATTCAAAAAGTGAATGAAACTGACTATTCTGAAAAATTCGACTAGTTACAAATGTTTAATTGATCTTATTCAATTAATCACAAAAACTGTTTTACATGTTTTAATAACTTCTAATTCAACCTTGAAATAATTCAGTCAAAATAAAGTAATGGTACTTGACTGCAGAGAGATAACTACTGATTGATTAATAATGTAACTCTTGTATTTTTTTAAGGAATGTCAGAGTTAGGTATTGTTATTGTATTGGTTACGTATTGTTTCTGTGATGTCTGAACGGTAGATGGAGAGATTGCTTGGTAGTCGGGTACGGCAAAGCCCCTTAGTGTTTAAAATAATAACGGATATAGGTTCCCAGTATTTTAAAATGTAATCTGACATAAAACGGGTATTTTTAAAGTGTTTAGTTATCCATTATAAAGCATATTTTTTTTTAATTAGTGGTGATAAAATCTGTCTCAAAAGTTTAAGCACAAGCATAAAATATCTATTTTCAAAGAACTATAAAAACTTAGAATGAATAAAAAAATTTTTATATGCAGATTTCTCAGTAATATTGAAATAAATGATATCAAAATTTGAAAAAAAAATAAATTACATGAATGTAAAAAATATAAAAAAAACATGTTAAAAAAAGTTTTCAAAAATTTGTAAAAAGACGTTTTAAAAGTTTATGCACAATAACAAAAACAACCAAATTTATAATTTTTACAGAAGTTTTACTTACAAATTATTTTTCCGCAATTTCAGTTTAAATCAAGTAATTGTGCTTCCATAGAAAGGTAGGTATAATTTTTTGGTAGGATTTCTGGTGGCAAATAGCACCATAATTTTGTCAAAGACCTCTTGGAATTCTTCAACAAAGTCATATCGCTTTCCATTGCCGTGTAAACATGGCGGGTTAAAATACCCCAGACGTTTTCAATAGGGTTTTAGTCTAGACTTAAAGATGGCCAATCAAGAACTTTAACATTTTTATGAGAAAGACAAAGTTTTGTAGAATGAGATACGTGGATTGAGGCATTGTCTTGTTTAAAAATCCATTCAGAATCCTTGAAAATGTCACCGAATGGACGCCAATGTTGGTTTAGCGTCTCTTGATACTTTTTTAATCTTGTTTTCTTTTTAGAAAAGACAGAAAGGTCTGGCCATTGAATCCAAGTATCCCCATACCATAACAGATTTGCCACCTTGCTGCTTTCTGAAAAATATCATTGATTCCTTTCGTAAATCATGCCAGTACGTGTTCCAGCCATCAGGGCCATCCAAGTTCCACTTTTTCTCATTGCTGAATAAAACAGTAAAATATTTGTCCCAGTAGGACATTTTGTTTGGCTTACATATCATTTTTATTTAATAGTGATGGACTTTGAGAGAGGGTTTGCGAGCTATTTTCTTTAGCATAATGTTTCACACTTTTTAATTCGTCGATGTGCAGAGTCTTTGGACACATATATACTGAGGTTATATTTAATTAACCGGTTGGACATATTTTGTCTAGATACCAATTTCCGTATTCTCCGATCAGTCTCTACAGTCGTCATACATTACCCGCCACATGCTTGTTTCCGCTTAAAGTTACCATTTCTAGAGAGTACTTCATATATATCTCGCTTTCATCGACTTAAAACTTTTGCAATCTTAGAAACAGTTTTATTTTGCGATTTCAATTAAAAAAATTTCAAATATTCACATTCTGTGGCTTCCTTACCCTTTGGCATTTTTAAAACGAGAGAAAATATTATTTCCACCTTTTATACTTTTATAAAAGTTCAATATGATGTCATACAAAGTCGTTACACACAGCCAAGCCTGTGTTTATAATAAAAATTGCATAAAGTGCTTAAGCTTTTGGGACAGCGTTTCAAAGAGAAAGAAAATATAAAAACGAAATAATTGTTTTCTGGTCTGGCATTTCCAGGATTCGTAGAAACTGTGTTTGCTTACATTAACGTTGTTACATTTATAATTCAAATAGCTTTATTTTCTATATGCGTTTGTCCGAGTTATAATACTACTTCTGTTTTCTTTATGTATTAACTGACTTCAATATTTAAATATTTAAAAATACTTCATCTTACATAATAGTCATGTTCCTATGAAATAAATACGAAGGTGAAAACCATGATAATTTCAATGGCAATGTTATTTAGCAAATGTAAATAAGGCGAAACATATAACCATAAAATATTTTCCATTAATAGTCTTTTTAAGGAAAAGAATTTATTTATAATTTCTACAATAAGCCACAGACACTACAGTTATTTTTTATCTTTTTTAATTTTATATTCATTTATTGGTTTGGTTTCATTGCCATACTTTAATTTACATTTCTCAGTTTTACAAGAACAGAAAAAGTTTGGATCTAAAATTTTAAGTTAATCCAGTATTTCACGGGCCAATTTCTGTATGCATTTTGTATTACATATAAAATTTTATATCAAGCATTTTATTATAGAAGTATCAAAAATAAATTTTATTTTTTTTTGTATTTTCATATTTATTTGAGATACTGTGATTGCTAAATATTTTTGGATTTTATGTTCTATATCTATATTATCAATGAACTTACAGAGTATTTCTAAAGCTTAAAAACTAAATACATTGTATTCATGGAATTGTTAAATAAACTCTGTTATTTGATGTTCTGTGGTATAAGGATATTGAGTTTTTATATCTTATCAAAGTGTTTTTTCCCTTTTCCGATCTCTGTTAAACTTCTTCAAACAAGAAACTTATATCAATCTTATTTCAAAGTTATACTAGGTTTTAACAAAGAGATAAAGGAACTAAAGTCTCTTCGTATTAAAGCGAAGGAAAAAGTAATAAAATGACTGTTATAGAGTACAATGTTTGAAGATCTGGAAAGTATGTTTGGAAATTTCCAATAAAGAATTTATGTTTTTTAAATAACCGGATATATATTTTCCTCTATTTTTATACTTCCGCGTGATTCCATGGAAATTAAATTTAACTAATAATGTAATTTAATAACGTAAAATTAAAAAAGCAAATATCTGTTCAAAAAAGCTTTAAATTAATAGTCAGGCCTGTTTGCACTTTTTTCAGTAATATATATACACATTTATACGTCTTCTGTTAGAATATGTATAAGGCTTCTTCCAATAAATCTTCAGTTAATTTCATTAATATCAAATGAAAAACGGGTGGAACGAGAGAGAAAAGTAGTGCTTGATCTAAAAAAACAAAAAATACAGCAAAAATTGGGAAATATTTCCAATCTAAAAATTGCGTAGAAAAAAAAAATGAAATCAGATGATCTGTAAAGCTCATGAAATGACCCAAATTTTTGTTAGCTGAAAATGTGGACTGAGCTTTGGTGTATTAAAATCAACCAGGGAAAAACAATCCTCTTTAACTCACTCCGTATTTCGATCATCCATAACCAGTTTAAATATTCGGGTTCATAACTACATGTTAGAGGATGATGTAATGGAGTATGACAACAGTTCGCTCAGTACAAAGTATGGACACAATTCCATTCCAGTGGTTTTGCTAAGTGGAAGATCAAATCTCCAAGTAAACTCATAACCTTAAACAGATACGATTCAATCATATACTAAATATTTGTGTTGAGACATATTTATATACATGGATTCCTCAACAGCCTGATTATATTAATGTTATACTTTAATTATTACTTTATGGTTTATATTCGTTTGGCGTTGTGGGGCTTAACTGACTTGAGACAACATAAGAATATATTATATTGACTACAGTGGTGGTCAATAATATAAGGACAACGTGTAAATAGCCAGATCTTGGCAACATTTGGCCGGACACTTGTGCAAATTTAATGATAGGAAACGAATGAAAAAGGAAGAATATTTTTGTAATTTTTTATTTAAATATGTGGAAAATTCATATTCATAAAATGTATTATGTATTTATACGGACTATATTATATGGACAAAATTATAAGAGCAACTGTATTTTTGTGATCTAAAAAGTAAAATTTGCATGTTTTTTGCTCTGCACATTGAATTTCCTGATTGTGTAAATGCCTAGTAAACGTTTGGATTAATCATATTCTGTTTTTCAGTCATGCCGCTAGATACAAAGCTTTCGGAGTTTGAGAAAGGGAAAATGGATGCATTTAAAAGTTCAGGACTTTCTGTCCGCCAAATCTCAACAAAGCTTAATAGATCAAGAACGGTTATTTAAAATTATCTTTAAAATCTCGGTAAATATGGACGGCAAAGACATACAGGTAGGCTATCTTCTGTTTCTGTGCTGGAGAAAAGGGTGATAATAAGGCGAGTTTGCTCCAAAAAAAAAAAAAAAAAAAAAAAAAAATCCACATAAATAAAATGCGCATTGTACTTATAATGCTGTGCTGGGATTATTCAGCGTGTTATACTAAAAGAACAAAAAGGTTCGCTGCGGGAAATGTATTTCACGACCGCCTCTTACAAAAGTTCATAAAAGACTGAAGATAGAGTTTGTAAAAAAAAATGCATATCTATGGTGAAAAGTGGGATGGTGTTGCCTTTTCCGATGAGAAAAAACTTAATTTGCATGGATTTGATATTTTTCTGTACTTCTGGTATGATTACTACTTATGGATACTTTTTTGGTACTTCTGCGTAGAGAAAAAGAAATTTTCTCAAAGCGTGCATTTGGAGGTGGCTCAGTAATGGTCTGGGGAGGTTTCACAACTAGTAGAACTACTCCAATAGTTTTTGTGCATGATAGAATGAATTCTAAGAGTTATGTTGATGTATTGGACGATAATGTTTCACCGAAAGCACTGTTAATAACGAGTGGAGACTATTTTTTGAGCAGGACAATGCCTCAGTACTTGTTCCCCAAACTTCAAAATCGTGTTTTGATGCTAATTTCGTGAGACTACTTGATTTACCGGTCAGAAGACCTGATCTGAATCCAATGGAAAATCTGCGGGACATTCTGGCACACGAAATATACAAACATGGTATACAAAATGAAAACAAGCAAGAGCTCTGTCCTCCATCAAAAACGCCTAGTAAAAAAATACCAAACACGTTCCAACACCTCCATGACGTCATGACTGATAAAACTGGTTAAGAAGAATTGAGAGATTATTAATTATATCTGTGGTCCAGACAAAAATATTCATTGTTCTTATAATTTTGCCCAATTTTTACAATGACATAGTTTTATAGTTATGACAAAACATTCATATTTTGCAGTTTCCAATGTTTAGAAATCTACAATAATTTTTAACATAAAAAACTTTTTATGTCTAAATTTCACTTTATTTAGTTCAGAAATAAGTTTTTTCAGTGCAATTTTTAATTGTTTTTATAATTCTGACCACCACTGTAGTTTCCTCAGTAATCATTTTGAGTGGATAATAGGATAATTCTGAATATAAGACAGCAGTAAACCTCAGTCCACATTTTGAGTTAAAAAAAAAATGGTTATTTCATGAGCTCTATAGATCATCTGATTCCATTTTTTTTCTACGCACATTTTTAGATTGATATATTTCCAATTTTCACTGTAATTTTTTTTAGATCAAGCTCTACATTTCTCTCTGGTTCCACCATTTTTTATATTATTTCATAGCTTTTTCAGATCCTTTCAGGAACTTTATAAATCACCTTGAACTAACAAATCTAACTATTATTAGTATTAAATTTAAAATTATTTTCAGACATATTAGTTTGGCAAAATTTAGGAAATAACCCCAAGTTGCTTTAATTTTGGGAAGTAATTTTGTGCGCAAAATTTGACGATATATCACCATGTTGGCGAAAAACTGGATGACATTTGGTGAAAGAGCCGCTTCCTCCCAGACGGCAGTCCCACTGCATTTTCTTGGTATTTATGCAGATTTTCTAAAGACCACATGTATCTACACAAATTTTTATAGCTTCATTTTCAAATCGTTATTATTTTTTATAAATATAGAAGAATTTTTTTTCTAAATTATCCCTTTTTAATTTAAACTAGCAAGGGAGACCGAGCTTAGCTCGGTCAAAATTAACTTTGTGTTCAACTCGATATAGTATTTTCACTGTATCATTAACTCTGTATTATTACTGTAAAACATGTTTATAATAGTATTATTTAGAAAAACAATCAATAAGAAAACTATGTTTTTATGCGCATATTTATAAATTTTATTTTATTTTAAATTTTACAACGAAAGGACATCGATCTAAATCACTTTTTTAGCTCGACTCTGATTGTTTTAACCATGCATCTCGAATCCTCTTAAGAATGTATAAAAAAATTCTTTACATTCTGAAAGACAAAATTTTTTGCTAGATATAGCCAAATTTGGAGGCATTCTTTTCGTTTGGCTCCAAATACGTGTTTTGGTTTTCGTATTTTTTATAGTCGATTTTTTGACCATATGTCGCCAATATTTTGTCAAATATCACCAAGTTATTGGCTTTTGCCATATTCTCGTGACCCTGACCCGTATTACCCAAAATGAGCCACTAATCAAATTTGATCAAGCATGTGACATAGCTCAATCGTCTTCAGGTAATCAAAAACAGTAGAATATAAAATTGAATCAAAATCGTTTAAGCCATTTTTTAGGTAAAATTAGCTTGGCAGCATTCAGCAATGAAGCGAAATGACCCACTAATATAATTTTGTTTAACATGCGACTCAGCCCAATAGTCTTCTCGTGACAAAAAACGTTTTGTTTAAAAATTTAGGTAAAATTGATTGAGTCGTTGTTATATATAATTAGAATGACCCTAGCTCATTAAGACCCAAAATGACCCACTAATAGAATTTTCGCGAGCATGTGTCCAAGCCAAATGATTTTCTCTTGCTCAAAAACGATATAATACAAAGCATAGTCAAAATGGTGAGTACCATTTTCTATATAAAATTAGCATGACCCATCATGACCAACAAATGACCCTTATAATCGAAATCTCTCGAACGTGTGGCCTAGCTCTTTAGTTTTAGCATGCCGAAAAACATTAGATACAAAATTTAGATAAAATCGATTGAGCCGTTTTTTAGATATAGTTAGTTTGACCCTGACCCCTTATAATCCAAAATGACCCATTGATCGAATTTTCTCAAAAATCTGTCCTAACCCAATGATTTTCTTGTGACCGAAAACGATAAAATACTAAATTTAATCAAAATTGCGCGAAACGTTGTCTAGATAAAATTAGAATGACCCAAAAGTGACCCACTAATCGAAATTTCTCGAACATGTGACCTACCCCAATGATTTTCTCATGCCAAAAATATGTTGTATACAAAATTTCGTTAAAATCGACCCACCCATTCTTTAGATATAGCTTGACCTTGGCCCATTAAGACCCACAAATGACCCTTATAATCGAAAGCTCTCGAATATGTGACTTAGTCCATTAGTTTTCTCGTTTCTAAAAATTGTTACACACAGAATTTCGTTAAAATTTATCCTGCCGTTCTTTAATTATACATAGCTTGACCCAGACCCTTTATGATCCAAAATGACTTATTAATCGAAATTTTTCGAACATGTAACCTAGTCCAATTATTTTATCGTTCCAAAAAAATGTTGCATACAAAATTTCATTAAAATCGATCCACCTGTTCTTTAGATATAGTTTGACCATGACCCATTATGACCCATCATGACCCACAAATGACCCTCATAGTCGAAATCTCTCAAACATGTGATTTAGCCCATTAGTTTTCTCATGTCAAAAAACTGTCACATACAAAATTTCGTTATAATTCATCACACCGTTCTTTAAATATAAATAGCTTGACCCAGATCATTTATGACACTTTAGGACCCATTAATTAAAATTTATCGGACGTGTGACCTAGACCAATGATTTTCTCGTGCCAGAAAAAGTTATATACAAAATTTCGTTAAAATCGATCCACCTGTTCTTTAGATATAACTTGGCATGATCCATTATGACCCATCATGACCCACAAATGACCCTTATAGTCGAAATCTCTCAAACATGTGATTTAACCCATTAGTTTTCTCATGTCAAAAAACTGTTACATAAAAAATTTCGTTAAAATCGATCATGCCGTTCTTTATATACAAATAGCTTGACCCAGACACTTAATGACCCAATATGACCCATTAAAATTTTTTCTCGAACATGTAACCTACCCCAGTGTTTTTCTCGTGCCTGAAAACCATAGAATGCAATTTTTAGTCAAAATTGTTTGAGAAAATCTCTAAATAAAAATAGCATGACCCAAAATGACCCCAAAAATGACCCACTAACTGAATTTTCTCGAACATGTTACCTAACCCAATGGTCTTCTTGTAATCCAAAACGATACAATATAAAATTTGGTCAAAATCGTTAGAGCCGTTTTTTAGATAAAAATGGCTTGACCCACAACGACCCAAAAATGACCCACTAATTGAAATTTTTCGAACATGTGACCCAGCCCAAAAGTTTTCTCGTGCCAAAAAACGATTGGATACAAAATTTCTTTGAAATCGATCCAGCCGTTCTCTAGATATAAATAGCTTGATCCTGACTCATAATGACCCAAAATGACCCAATAATCGAATTTTCTCGAACATGTAACCTAGCCCAATGGTCTTCTCGTGCCCGAAAATGGTAAAATCCAAATTTTTGCAAAAATCGTTAGAGCCGTTTTTGAGATAAAATTTACCCACACACACACACACACAATTTTTGCTCGCATTATAGTATAAGATATATGTATTGTAGTAACTGTTTTGAGTCTAAAACACTGAAATAAAGGTTCGATGTTGTTTTAAAACATATTTAGATACAGTTTATATATATTTTTATGAAAAATACCTTCTGTTTCGAATGACGTCAATTTCAAAAATCTATCAGGAGAATCAGAATTATTATTGATCTTTAAAAAAAAAAGAACACCTGTTATCATTTCTTTTTTAAATCATTGAACTGTTTTTTAGTTGGTGGCCACTCTAAAGAAATAATTGAATTAACAATTAAAAAGGAGAGATTTCTATAATGTTAAATTATGGATTATATAGAGTTGCATAAATTTTAAATGCGTGCCATTTCCTTAATATTGGATATTGTTTACAGGACATTCGAAAGGCACATACCTAAATTAAAAACTTTCGAACAAGCTGAATGTTTCCTGGTTCGGGTTATAATCGAGTTGTTTCTCTTTTTTTGTTGTTTCACGAGCAAAAAGTGCCAAAACAGGGGTTCTGGATCTCCATAACTAATCAGTGGATCTGGATGATATTTTGTAAACCTTAAGATCTAGAGTAGGACACTTCGTCTTTTCAATTTCGTCGCGATCCGATGATTGGGTCTAAAGTTATTAAGAGGCAAACTTTGGACTTTAACATTAGAGATGCGGCTGAGCTCCACTATACAGCACTATCGTGCTATATGATATTAAAATAATAATAATGATAGTAAATACATGAAAAAGATATATAATTTTCTTAATATTGCTTTTATTTTACGAATTTCTCTAGAGATGGAAATACTAAAATGTTTTATAGGACAACAAGCTAGATACCTAACATTAAAGTTTTTATATTTTACAATTCCTGCTCCAATTGTTTTCAAATAGTCTTATGTTTTTGGCAACAATTGCTTGTAATCATGAGTGTCCATTTTTTGTTACACCATTTCTTGTATATTTATAGAGTCTGGTATGTTTATAATATTCTATCCACTTTAATCTTGTTTATATAATTTTTTTTAATATCTTCTCCACTTTGTTGAAAATTTAAATGTGCGGTAGCCCCAAAATCGTATTATTTTGTTTTTTAATAGCTAATATTAAGCTGAAACTACACATGTTATATGTAGTTCAAAATTATTTGTGGGCCTGAAGAATCTACTTTTGTTCTCATAATTTCAATTATACTCCATTTAATATGTTTTTCTCCGTGTTTTAATTTGGTGAAGTGTTAGAGTATTTAGAGTGAAGCTTTTTCTTATGTATGAAAATATAATCTTCTTAACTTCTTAATTTGCTCCTTTGTATGAAAAAATAAATCAAGCAAAATATCAATGCATTTGAACAATATTTAGGGGTAGCTATCTGATGGGAAAGTATCTAATGTATCAGCAATGATAAAAATACGCGCGCTTGTATGCAATATTAAAGAAAATAAATTCCATCTTTTAAAATATATTTATAAAAGGAAATATATTTAAGTTTATGGACAAAGAATGAATGTTTAAGAAAACCAAGAAATATGAAAAAACAAAAATTAGATTCAAAGTATCACTATTTTTGTCACTCTTTGGGATGGAAAATTAGTGTATGATTTGATTGTAAAATAAAATGTTTATAGATTGTCAGTATTAATTTTTGTGAAAGATGTTACTCAACTATCAATTGTTCAACATCTGTCACAAAAGAAGATCAGACAGACTACTGGAGAAAATTCAAGACTGCGGAATAGCATTAATATTTAAGAAACGTGCATTGATATTATCAGCTAAAAGACTGATTCTGCTACATATGTTCTCATAGAGTAAAAATTTAAAAAAAGATGCTTTTGTTACTTGCTTGCAGGCATAACATTATTTGACAGATAATTTCTAATGTTTTTGAAAACTGTATACGAGTCTAATCTTCATCTCATGATGCACTATTTGAATGATTTCAAGATTATTAGAGTTTCATTGATAGATACAAGTACGTACCAGGCATTTGATGATGTCGAAAATCTAGTAAAAGGTACATTGCAAGAGACGATCAAATATGCAAAAAAAGTGCATAGGAGAACAAAGAAAAACAAAACTAAGAGGAGATTTTAAAAAAATCTAAGAAATTGTGATTATTTTTCTTGGTGCTGTCATAGAATGGAGAGTCAGATTTGTGTCCCCATGTGCAATTCACCATGGCAGCTAACTTTCTGAAATGGTGTATTGTCACAAAATCTAGATGACCAATGCTTAATTTAAATTAACTTCAAAAGAAGAAGAAGACGTACATGATAGGGTAAGTGTACCAGTAGTGGGCCACTAGTTTTCAAAGTTGAAAAACAAGTTTTCTAGTCACCCCAGTCAGATATCAAACTAATTGCTGATTGGCTGGTACTTTTATCTATTATCAGGCAAAGGGACAACTTCATTATTCCCATAGTCTTTGAGCTGGAAGGGTGTTTTTATAGACTATACGAAAAAACTAAATAGAAGCTAAAATAATTTTACATAATCATCAAAACTTCTAAATATGATTTCATTATTGTGTGTATTTAAGTGTAGAAATGCAAAAAAATTATAACTTCTGTACAGTATGCATTAAACTCAAGAATGGAGATGCCCAACTCTAGGGGGCCCTACTGGAGCATCAGAAATTTACTTGAGCCACTACTGTAGCATAGAGGAAGGTAATTTTTTTATTTTTTCATTTTTTCTGGATTTTTCTATATTTAAAAAATTTGGATGTTTATTCTGATACATAAAGTTAAAGACTAGGCTAATAATTTTTTGTTAATTCACTAATACTTTAATAATAATTAGATAAATGTCCTGAAGTGGCCCACTACTGGTACATTTACCTTATATATGTTTTCACAGTCAGTGTTTATTTGAATGCATGGATCTCTCCCTTCAAACTTCCTGAGCAACCTAAAAAGGCCTGTTGTTGCTAAAATTTTAACTTGACTAATCATCAATACATTAAACTATTTTTGTCATCATAACCTAAATTTACTAATCGCTTGTTGTATTTGTCAGTAAGACTTGTTGGATAAGCTTCATTTAAGAGCCATTTAAGTTTACCAATCAAAAGATGTATAGTTGTTACTCTACAGAAAGAATCTAATTCTGAAAAGCAAGCTCTAATTTGCTCAAGCGAAGCAATGTAGTTCTTTACTAATTCAAGAATAAAAAGTTAGAAGACTTTCTTACAGCCATGGTGTCAATGATATTATTTCAGTTATTGAAATTTCCAGTTGGATATCTTGCAGTTGATCTTGACATGTAAGAGTCAAGAAAAAATTATTAACAGGTTAAAAAGATTGCAAACTTCCTACAAGTAATAAATGACCATTATGAAATGCTTTATACGCATTCAGGAATAAAGAGGTTTGATAACTCATGATGAAACGCGATTACAATTTCTACTACAAGTTGAAGATCCTCGCAAAATGTACCCAAATAGGAAGAAAAAAAACATTCTTAGCCTATAAAAAGGCAAAAAAATTTAACGTAAAATAAAATGTCAATAAATTTGTAAACTGAACTAAATTATTATGATGAAAACATAAAAAAATAGCAAGTATAAATATATCATTTTTTATAGTTGTAATATTTTTTTTACATAATTTCATAAATTTTGAGTCCATTGAGCTATTTTTATATATTAAAATTTATTGTTCAAACTTTTTTCCAATGTTTTTTATGAAAAAAAAATAAAAGTGCGAGACAAATATAATATAAATACATAATAATAATACAAACACATCATGTCTTTTAAACTGCATCCTAATGTATACCGATATCTATTCAAAATGTTCAAATATCTGTAATACACTATCTACCAAAAAGTATTTGTACCCTTTCAGTTTTTGACATTTTGTCAAATATTTAAAAATATACTGGTCGGATTCTTCTGGAACTTCAGAAATATAAGGATTATGTTTCACTTTATATTTATTTACATTCATTTGTTAAGCGGGTAATTAGGGGGCCGGCAAAAAAACAAAGAATAATAGAAATATTTGGGATCGCCCTGTACATGAAAATGCACGAAACGACTTATCGCTATAGAATACAAATATATGAATACAGTAGAATATGTACACTAATTTTTGTGAGAATAGCATGTATATTTATGGCGATAGAGCGATTTTTTTGAAAAATTCAAAAAATTCTGATATGTTTTTTGTTTATATCATGCTGGGTTTTTGACCAAATTTAACGCAAATTTCAGAAAAATTGGCAAAATGCAGTAGAAAAAATATAGCGCAATTGGAATATAAATATATTAAATATTTTATGAAATATGAGTAGTTTTATGAAATAATTTTTATCTGCGCGTGCGCGAATGATAAAAACAATTCTTTTACATCATTTAATAGTCAATTCTATGGAGTAACTTATAGAAAAAATCCAATGAAATATCGTGAAAATTCAAAACGATATCATTATGATAAGTAAGCTGTTTTTACATTGCTCTCTAAAAACGGCTGAATGATAAGGGATTCTCCACAAATTGACATTTTTTATTAACTGACTTTTAGGAAAAAATTAGTACTATTTAATGAATGCAATATTGCTGCTAATAAGTATCTTGACACCTGTGATAAAAAAGGAAAAGGGCTTTTATTCTTTTCCATCACAGATGTCAAGATACTTATTAACAGAAATATTGTATTAGATATTGTATACATTAAATACTATTTTTTTCCTAAAAGTCAGTCAATAAAAATGTCAATTTGTGGAGAATCCCTTATCATTCAGCCATTTTTAGAGAGCAATGTAAAAACAGCTTACTTATAATAATGATATCTTTTTGAATTTTCACGATATTTCATTGGATTTTTTTTTATAAGTTACTCCATAGAATTGACTATTCAATGATGTAAAAGAATTGTTTTTATCGTTCGCGCATGCGCAGATAAAAATTATTTCATAAAACTACTCATATTTCATAAAATATTTAATATATTTATATTCCAATTGCGCTACATTTTTTCTACTGCATTTTGCCAATTTTTCTGAAATTTGCGTTAAATTTGGTCAAAACCCAGCATGATATAAACAAAAAACATACCAGATTTTTTTGAATTTTTCAAAAAAATCGCTCTATCGCCATAAATATACATGCTATTCTCTCAAAAATTAGTGTACATATTCTACTGTATTCATATATTTGTATTCTAAAGCGATAAGTCGTTTCGTGCATTTTCATGTACAGGGCGATCCCAAATATTTCTATTATTCTTTGTTTTTTTGCCGGCCCCCTAATTACACGCTTAACAAATGAATGTAAATAAATATAAAGTGAAACATAATCTTTATATTTCTGAAGTTCCAGAAGAATCCGACCAGTATATTTTTAAATATTTGACAAAATGTCAAAAACTGAAAGTGTACAAATACTTTTTGGTAGATATGGTATTTTAAGTAAAAATTGTCGAAATATTTGATTATGATGATAATGACATAAAGTTCTATAATTACACATATATTTATGGAATAGGAAGAAAAAGCTTCTGCAGAGCGAAAATATGCAACATATATCTAGAATATTAAATTCATCTATCAGACAGCATTTAGGTTATTTAATTCTATGTTAAAAAATATCTATATTATAAAGGCCCACGTATCTGTGCGTAACGCATACGTCATTTTTCGAATGGCAACAATTTCTGATGAAATTTCACTTTTGCAATTTTCATTACTGCAAATTTTTTAACTCCTAGACATTGCACATTTTCATTTTTTACACCGATGTGTGGGGAAAATTATGTACTTTTAAATGCAGTTTGTTTGAAAACTGTATCTTAATTTGTTTTGAAATAATAATGCTTTTGTAGTTTTTAATTTAATTTTCCTGGGGGTGGCAACTGGAGTACTCCATTTCTGTGCAAAGTAAAAGAAAAATCGCCATTAAGTAAAAGGAAGAAATAGAGGGACTTATTGTGGCTGGGAATGATGCAAAAAATGTAACCCTGAAATCTGCTACTTTAAGCCCAAACACAACCGCGTGTTTTTGCAAAAAGAAGAGAACTTTTAATACTATAGTTTTTAGTTAATAATAAAATAAAATGCTACTTTAGAATGCTTAAATTGAAGCAGATCATTTTTATTTAGAAAAAAATTGCACGGCTGATGTCAAAGGATTTAAAACCTGTTCAATGTGATTCTTCCCCCCCCCCTCCGGGTTGATTTTGTTTCGCCGAGTTAGACAAGCATATAAAGATGATCTTGGTAATAATTCCAGGTTTAAAGTAATGCCCGGTTCTCCACGTTTTTGTCTAATTGTTTAAGACATTCAGGTATAATTATATTAAAATAACATTATTCGCTTAATGTATTTTTTTTTTATATAAATTTCAGTTAAAATTGCAACAGCAGACGATTTTTTTACTTCTTTATTCTTACCTGTCATTTTACCAAAAGAAAAATGCTGAAAATGCAAAACAAAATTATTCAAATTTTCTTTTCTTTTCTTTTTTTTTTTTTTTTTTTTTTTTGGAATAATTATATTTTTTATGTTATTTATTTTATACTTTATTTTTAGAACCATTTTATTTTTTAAATATATTTTAGGAAAAGAAAAAAAGTACATTTTTTACATAGAAAATTGATCTGAAATAGAATTAGAACAATGTAAATTACGAAATGAGATTTCATAATTCGCCGCTATCCAATGCTTAAAATGTAAATGAAAATTTGGTTTGGCAGGATATATAGAAATCAAGGTTCACGACTTTCACAAAAAATACGGCATTTTCTTTGCACGTTGAAGTGCACGTGGAGTGCAATGTTTGTGTATTTTAATGTTTATTTTTTTAATTTGTGTTGTGTATTTAAATTTATAAAACGAATTTTAAATTTGTCATAGAGTTAACTTTGGAGGAAACTTTTTTTCAAAAAAAATCTACGTGCAGTCATTTCTTTACTTTTAGCATTTTAGTATACACGTAAGATTTTTCATATGCGCAAAATCTATATTGTAACGAGCTACGAGCAAATGTGTCCGTGCGTAGCACTGACGTTCTTTTTGCGAATGACAACATTGCAAGATAAAATGGCTTTTTGCAATTTTTGTTACTGCAATTTTGTAATCTTCTTACCGTCGCACATTTTCAATTTTTCTATCGTCATATAGGAAAATAAACTTACTTGCGAATGCAATTTGATTAAAAACTGTATTTCATTTGACACGTTTATTGCGAGCTTATATTTTTCAAGCAATTTTTTAAAAATTTCTATCACGTATCTCCATTAAGAGATAAAATGATGCAAAGTTTATTCATAAATCTATAAATATTGTTCCTAATAATTTTCTATGATAAAATTAAAGTTGTAAAATAAAAGAATGCTAAAAACGCAGAATAAATTATTAAAAATTTCAAATTCAATATGTAATCAAAGAACTTAATTTTTTACACAGCCAAATAAGAAAAAAATGCTTTGAAAATACGTTGAATTTGTTTGAAAATTGTATTTCAATTTACTGATTGGGTGTGGTTTAAAAAAATCTGGTACGAGTTATTTTTAAATTTATCTCTACCGAGTGAAACTCGATTACGGTAAATTAATATATTTGTCCTTAGAAAAATATAAACAGTTTGGGATTTGTTTCCGGTAATATAATGTAGCAAAATTAAAATTTCCTTTATAAATAATGAAATATAATAAGTACAAATTTAACAGACATGTAATTGAATTACGCACTCGAAACATAGAAATGACCAGAAACAAATTTGCTGCCGTAAGTAATGAAATCTTTTGGCTAATAACTTCGGCTAATACGGAAATGTGACTTTCGATAAACTTCGTATCTTTATTTAATTCCATATTTAATATTTTTCATTTAACCCTTTAAGCGGTCTAATCATGTTTTTCCGCTATGTAATATTTCAATTCAAAAATTAATTTAATATAATATTTAGATTAATGTTATTTTATTTTTATTTTTTTATAAGATGAAAAAATATGTAAATTTATCAAATACAAATCTTCATACCAATACTTTTCGCAGTTATTATTTTATGAATGAAACATGAATGAAAAAATTTGCAAGACATTTAATCCTTTGAGGGGAAAAGCACTTCAATTCTTAAAATGCTGAAATGATTGATTTACACCAGAATTTAAAAACAAATCTGTTTCGAAATATTTAAAAGCATTTCTTCACGTATTTAAAAAAATAAAATTGGTATTTTAAAATACTGGTGTCAATGTGGCGTTTAACAATTAAGTGAAATATATTTTATCCCACCCTCCTCAAGGGGTTAAAGGGTTAAATAATGCATTTTTGGAATTAGCAATTTAAAACGCATATTACATGTAGAAAATTCATTAGAATTTTCAATTTAAAAAAATGGTTTTTATCTTTGTTGTGTAACCCAGGATGTCCGGGTTCGATCTACTAGTGTTATTAAAAGAAGAATGTTACTGTGACCTCAAAAAATTTTATGCCAATACCTTTAATTTCATTGCAATAAATATAATATAGAACGAGATTTAAATTCGAAAATTCGGAAAGGACTTTTACTATATTTTTCACTATAGAAGAGAGTATTATGAGCCATAGATTTAAAACATTTCTTCTCATATTTCTAATTAACACACATTACTTTTAAAAATACTGCTTTTTAGAGATATATTTGTGTATATATCTATAGTATAATGGGATCAAGCCTATTTAATATTAGTAAACTCGATTTTCCAAAACTATTTTTTCGGGCTCTAGAAATACTCTTTCTGATGAAAATTACTTGAAAATTTTCGAAATATTTAATTTTAAGGTATGAATGTAAAAATACAATAAAATAACAAAAGTTTTGCATAAAAGACGCAATTGATGGAATAATTAGCTGTCGTGATATTTGTAATGCTATTTTCCACAATCTTCGATTTTTATGACCTTGTGTTTCAATTAAATTTCTGTTCAAAGATATATTTTAATTGGATATGAGACGCTTAATTCGGCGCAGCAATTACTTTTAGTTAATATGATGAGTTATAAGGATGTTTCTTTAACGCGATTCGGTACTACTCGGGTAGTCCTGCGTTTTATATAACTTGTCGAAATTGGTTCATCAACAATTCATTAACAATATATCACTATGCATTAAAAATATTTAAATGTACATTTAAATTTTAATTTGGAATTGTGATGCACTTTATAAATAGTTTGCACATATTTTATTTTCATATTTTATATTATGCATATCCATGATGGGTAAGTATTATGGTGTCCCCAATGACTAGTTTAAAATTACATCAGCTGTTTTCTTTTACATGCGCATGATGAAGGAGTAAGATAATAAACATACGAAGAGAATAAAAATGAAAAAGAATGTTAGGCACAATCCTGTATTTAAATTTTCAGGTTCATTTTTTAATCATAAAATACTGTATTAGTAATATTATTTTGATTCAATTATATTAAGCATTAAAAAACATTTCTCGTGTTTATATGTAATGTATTTTCGTTTTGCAATATTATTTCGTATAAAAACTGTTTTTTCACTTGTATTCATTTTTTAAAAATAAAATTACTAAAGATTTTCTGAAGCATAGACATTTCAATTCTTTTTAAAACGTCAAAAATAGACAATGGTAACCTATTCATCCAAAATTACAAAACTTTCCATTATTATTCTTTAACTAATGTACATTGAACTAAGTGTTACATTCTAAATTCTTTCCTTGGATAATTGCTATCTAGCAATGCAAATTCCATCAAAATGCATTGAGTAGAACTAGAGTAATATGCTGCAGGAATAAAATTTCTCATTGTATTGAATATACGTGTATATTAGTACAATGGTGAAATAAATTAAGAGAATTTGCATATTTTATCGAACTGCGTGAAAAGAACTGAACTGAAGGGAAAACTACTGCTTTTAGATGAAAATGCAAATCTAGCACGGCAAATACGTAAGCGTACACGTGTCTGAAGGCGGAGTCAGCAGAAAAACAAACTTTATAAGTGCGTGGAGGGTATGATGAATTGTGTTCGTTAGAACACCTCGGCGAATTTCTTGGTGTTATCCTTTAGCAATCAGTTAAATTTACATCGAAACAGTAGAAATGAGTAACCACCAACATTTAGATGATGAAATGAGGTGGTGAATTCTGAAGAGGCTAGAGGCAGATATGCAGAAAGTTTAATTTTACGTCCAGCGTAATGTATAACCTATGGGAACAGTTAGTATACTGGATCTATAGAGAAAAAGCTTGCAAGGTCGTCCAAGAGCCACGAAGGCCAGAGAAGATCACCATTTGTCCATTTTAGCGAGGCGTACAGAGGGGTTACAGCTTCTCAACTCGCTTGGGACCTGGATACAGCCACAGGAACTCGTGTAACAAGAGTGAATGTTTCCAAAAGACTGAATGAGAGATGGTTGTTTGCCAGAAGACCGACTGTTTGGGTCATAGTCACGTCTAGTAACACGAGAGTCCGATGAGCATGGTGCAGGCCTTATATAGTGATTGGATTATGCAGCAATGGGCTATTAACCGTCTATTAACCTACAAGTCCCGTTTTAGACTAAAGACCGATTCTCGCATTAATTTTCATATGGAGAGAGTCAGGGACTTCCTACCAACCCTCCAATGTCCGCCAAATCAACAATTATGGTAGTGCTGATGTAATGATCTGGGCAGAAAACATCTTGAACATTCGCACCCGTCTCTACGTCTTTGATAGAGGCCTTGTGACTGATGTGAGGTATAGAGATGAGACCTTGGAGTCCTATGTTCACCTTTTCGGGGTGCAGTTGGCCCCGTGTTAATCTTACAGGACGATAACACGAGTCCACATAGAACACTTCAGGTCGACGAATATCTCGAGAGTGGGGATATTCGAGGGCTCGAGAGTGAGGATTGATTGGCCACTAGGTATCCAGACCTCAACCCTATTAGAAAATGTCTAGGATGCTCAGGGAAGGGTAATTGAAACTCGTAACCTCCCTCCTATAACCATCCAGGAACCGAAAACTGCGTTGCTGAATGAGTGGGACCAAGTGCCGCAAGCACTGACATATTGCCTTATTTCCAATTATATCACGCTGCGAGGCATGTATAACTATAAAATGGGACCATACCCCCTATTAACTCGTTTCTCCTCTGTATAAGGCAACCGCAGTTTCAGACCTTCAAACTCCAATGAGTGTTACGCACAAACACGTGTGTCTATTATAGCTGCTCAATGTTTATTATGTTTGTATGAAATCAACCTATCTTCATACAAAAATTTATTAAAATCTTTCCGGTAGTTCTGGATATCATAAATCAAGTATGAAAATTTCCTTAATTTCTTACACCAATGCAGTTGACGTTAGTACCAAGTACTCTCAGTATTGATGTTTGTATAGATATATAAGATTGCAAAATCTGTCTTTTGCTTTATAATTCAAATTCTACAAATACAAAATATTAAATAAACGTAGTATTGGAATAAAGACAGAAAATGCTAAAATAATATATTAAGCATTTTTTAATTTAAATTAAAACTAGCCTTATAATATTTAATTAGAAAATGCTGAAAAGCTAAATTACATTGAATAGTTAAATTAAACTGAGTAGAAAAATTTAATAGCGATAGTTCTATTACAATAGAATTAACGATATTTCTTTTGAATATTATAAGATATTAAAATTTATTTTAACGTGTTATTAAAGCTAAAAAATTTCAAATAGAGGTATTTCATTACTTTATATCAAATACTTAGAAGCTTGAAAACAATATATATATATATATATATATATATATATATATATATATATATATATATATATATATATATATATATATATAAATATATACACATATACATATATATAGTGTAATTTTATAGTGTTTTTTTCAAATATAGTGTTTTTTTTTTCAAATTTCATATGCATGCATCATTTTTTTTGTACATTATTCTAAATAATTTTGTTTTGTTTTTCTTCAGCAACATTTTCTTCAATTTCATTATCATAGACTTACCAAAGGGAAATCTATTTCCTTTATCGTACTAATAACTAAATATAATATGCGCTGACCTTCAGTCCTTTACAGATAATTGTATATTCACGGTTCAGGTAATCTCCTAAAAGGGCTTGATAGACTTATCGTGAGATAATTGAGAATACATCGAGTACAATTATGTAATAAATCATCTGCTTGGCTGATAAACCTTGCGAATGAATTTCGCTCATATGTAATTATACTTATTGTATTATAATGCAAAAAATCATTAATTTTAAAATACATAATCAATAAATTGAGAAATAAAGTTGTTTATTATTATTATTTGTAGTATTAACAATAAAACTTATAATGAATATGATACTTTATATGTTACAAGTTTGAACGCCAATAGAAACATACGTCTCTAATTGATTAAAGTTGTTTAGTAAAAATTATAAAAACAATACGAAAGTTTTTATTTATAATCTGTTTACATGTAGCAGCTTTGTCGAATCAGTTATCAAGAGAAATGAGAATATCCTAGAATTAAACTATTATTGCATTCTAGATCGTGAAATGCGCTCTTTTGTGTTGAGAAAGACTGCGGTGAAGCCGAAGCATGTAAACGGTCTATGCATTTAAAAAAACTCTCTTTTTGGTTTTTATCTAAAGAATTTTAGAAATAAATGAAACAAAAAACATATGGTTAAACAATGTAGGCATTATTCAAATTCCTATTTATTATAACACTCTAGTTTTTATCAGTTATTTTATGTAAAAAAATATTTTTACTCAATTTAAAATGCAATTATTTCGGAAGGCAGAAAGAGCACACTAAGAGAATATTTAAAGAATATTTAAATGCACACGACGAAAATACTTAACAAACTAATTATTGTAACAGTAAAAGATAATGAAAAATAAAAACGTGTCTGAATATGTTTAAACATTTTGCACTCCTTATTTATTTACTTTTATTTAACTGCAGACTCGATACTCTATGTCTTACGGCGTATAATCTGCGTAACAGACAAAAATATTCTACATTTATCTACAATAACAAGTAACTTAACTTATATCAGATTTTTCCCAGTTAATAAAGGGAGTTTTGCGATCAAAATTTGTTTACTTGATCTGTGATTAATATATGAAACAATTATAGAATATTTTGATCAAATTTGAAACTAATCGTTTAATAAGACTTTATATTTTGTTTAAATTGTTCCTATCTTCTACACAACAAATCTGCCTCATAGTAATTATGAAAAAGTCAAATGATAACATTTATAGAAAGCGTTTAACATTTGGTGATTATTTAAACTAGTACACCGATCCCGGGGTTCCCGGGTCACAAAGTAAAGGTAAAAAACTTTTTTTAAATTTAAAATTGGAAAGTTTAATAAATTTTTTCTGCATAATAATCTTTTTAAACTGCCAACTAATTCCAAATAGCAATTTTATATGAAACATATTATTTATGTAATCATATACAGCTTTAAAAATTATCGGTACTTCCGTATTAGCAGGGCCGTACCTATGGGCGGCTCAGCCCTCCCCTAAAATATTTTGAGCCCCCCCCCCCCTCTGGAAAAAATTTCAAGGTCACTCAATGAATTTATGTTCCGAATCCAAATTAAATTCTGTTTAAAAATCTAATTTAGTTTTGAAACCTTTTCACAGTTTGCAGAGTTACTAAATTGTATCTAAAATAAGTGTTTCAACACTCCCTCATCCTATTTGTACAAATGAAGCTAATATGATGGGCTATTTTGCACCAGTTATACACTCAAAACTTTCATCATCATATACTTTTCTAGGCATAAAATGAAGTTATTTTAACTGTTTAATAAGAAACAGAGTACCTACAATGTGAGTATGCGCTAATTTATCTTTCTGCGTCAGAGAGAGAAAAGAAAAAACTATGAGTCCCACAACATTCTCTTGAGCCCTCTCTATTGTTCACTACGGCCCTGCGTATTAGACGCAAGATAGCAGTTATTAGCCAAAGATTTCGCTAAAGAATAAAATTGCATTCTCACTTTTTAAAAACAACTAAGAAAATATGACACCCAGATATTCTTTAAAATACATTTTTGTAAAGGTTAATTGATGTATCTTTTGTAAAGTAAGTTTACAACGAACTAACAGTCACTAAATTCATAGATAAAAACGAAATAAAACCAACAACATTCACCGGGTTTTATAGCCGACGATATATTGACATAACAGGTTTTTAATTACAATTTTTTTCAGTTGCTATGAAAACATGACAACCAAAATATACAGTGATCTGTTATTTTCCATGGAGAAAAGAGATAGATGGAGGTGCAGTATGCGATTAAAACGGCTTGATGGGCGTTATTCTTCCAATTTAAATCTCTTTAAGTCCATTCGGCCCAAACAAAACAATCATATGGAACAGAGACTGAATTTTTTAACATCATTTTTTCTCTAAATGAAAAAGTTCTGAATATATTTTAGCATTATAAAATATCATTTCATTGTATTATGAATTAAAATTGCATCGCTAAAAGTTTTTCTTTTTTGTGAAAGCACGCCGTTTTGTTTGATGCAATGCAGCGAATTTTAGGGTTACATTTTTGGCGTCACCTCCAGCCACTAAACTGCATCTCTATTTTTTTCTGTTTTACTCTATGGCTATTTTTCCTCTCTTTCCCACATAAATGCGATACTCAAGTTGCCACCATTAGAGAAATTGAACCAAAAACTACAAAAAAATTAATATCTCAAAAACAAATTGAGATACAGTTTTCTAACAAAAGGCATTTAAAAGTGCATTTTTTTCTCTAAACGATGGTATAAAGATTGAAAACGTGCAATGTCTAGAAGTTTAAAAATTTACAATAGCGAAAATTGCAAAACCGAAATTTCATCGGAAAGTGTTGCCATTCAAAACATGACGTATGCGTTACGCACAGATACGTTTGGCCTTTATTGTATAGATTATATTACGATGTTAAACTACAACATTTAAGAAACATTACAATGAAATGTATTAACAATAGATCACATACAACTTTTTTCGTTTAGATTTTGCTTTACTTTTCGGACTGCACTTAAATTAAAATATATTTCTGCTCTTCCTGTGCGTTATAAAGCATATTATTTTTTTCATGATAAAACATTGCTGTAATAATGATATTTCTTCGAAGAAATACAATGAAGTTCATTTTGTAACACATAAATTTATATTGCAATACAAAAGAATTTCCTTCAGTAATATTAACTCAATAATTAATTAAAATGCACTACTTACAAAAATTTTTATATTCGATTTTTCTTTCAATTTTTACATTGCCTTTTAATCCAATTTGTTCCGATCTTCGTGATTCTACCGTGATTGTTATTATATTCATAATAAAAGTGAATTTAAAATGCAAATTTCCTCAAAGAAATGAGATAAAGTTCATTTTGTAACAAACAAATATGTTGTAGGGTAACACCCCCAGTAATTGGCATGTACCAGTCATTGGCACATCCTACAAACATGTCCTAAAATAAAATTTATATCCAGTCTTTTAAAAATGCAAGACAATATACCAGTTATATGATCATTTATGTTAAAGATTATAACTTTGATTTGTGCTACTAGATGACAATAGTGCCTAGGAAAGAGAAACAATTATGGCTTGTATGAAATTAGCCATTTTTGTTGCAAATGCTTCTTCTTTGATTTAAGGAAGGTATGCTTTTCAATTTATTATAATATGACTTATAATATATTTTAAATTTTAATTGACAACAGTTTTGTTTAGTTAAAAAGGGTTACTTTAATTGTGTAAAAGTATTTTCGACACAAATATTTGGATTTCTGAATTAATGATAGATGCCAATTAATGGTGCTTCAATTTTGCTAGTTCCAAGTAATTGGCACCTATTTCAATTACAAGGAATACGCAAGGAATTTGAGATTAAACCACTTATTTTGGAGGTACTTTTAAAGTTATAGACTAATTTTGTTTATGATTTGTTTTATTTGAAAACATGAAATATTATCAGTAATTGGAATCCATTAAAGCTTCATATGACAATCACTGGAGACAGCATGACAATTACTGGGTATTAATGTAAGTATATTGTATTGTTTTAAAGTGTTCACATTTCAGACTAATATGCTGATTTCTTACTCTCAAAAACCTGAAGTATGGCATCTTCATCTACAGTAAATTCATTTAAAGCGATTAAACCCAATGCAAAATGTAAAGGTTTATTTTAATATAAACTTGTGCCAATTACTGGATCACATGATGTCATACATTGGTGCTGTAGGTGCCAATTACTGGTGATTTCAGCAACTTCTTATAAACATATTTTTATAAAAATACTTTTTCAATTTTAGGTAGATTTCGTAAGAAATACTACCTATTGCAATCGCACCAGTTTATATATCTATCTATC
>CAXHSM010001673.1:0-11000 GCA_964019185.1 Maratus speculifer
TTAACCATGTGCGATTCCTTCTTAGCACGTTTTTCTGTATTTGATATTTATTGCTTACGAAGAAGGTTTCCTAACGTTCATACTCCGAATAATCTAAGAAACAACTACGGAATGTTCTTCTCATGAGGATACATACACACACACACACACACACACACATATATATATATATATATATATATATGTATGTATGTATGTATATATATATAACGGAGAAACCTTTATAGTATTCGTAAAATAAAAAATAAAAATAAAAATTCTTTGGTTGGCGATGGAATGCAATTTCAATAAATACCTTTTTTTGTGGGTCAAATACATTTTAAGGGAAAGAAAAGTTTCAAGTTGAACTTGTTTAGATAAATTTAATTTAAATACATTTAGTTTTGTCAATTTTAGTTTGTTTTAAGTATAATTTTGTTACATCGATATTTATATATATTTATATTCGAATTTAACCATCAAAATTTGCGATTTAAAACGAAATGTATAATTTAAATTACTTAAAGTTACTTCAAGCTCAAAGACCAATTGAGCATTGTCGATTCGATTTTGTTACTATGGAAATATTTGGCTTTTAATTTTGAATATGCTTAAATGCATGAAAATAATTTTTCTCAATATGATTTTTTTTTTTTTTTTTAATGAAAATATATTTTCCAGTGATAAATTAAATAACTACCGCATCAAGGAAAACATATATACAATACAATATATATATATGTATATAAAATATTAAACTATCTCATTGTTTATTATTATTATTGTCTCTCATTGTTTATTAAATACCATTTACACGCAAAATCCAACAGTTTTCAGTTGCATTAAAATCGTTTGCTTTTGGCGAGGAAAAGTGCTGCTTGCCAAATCGCATGACACTTTTATCTTTTCACGTCAACTATTCGAAAATATTTTATTTTTTTACAGACTTTTTACTGTAATTCCGACGCTGATTTTGATTTAATTTTGATTTTTTTGTCTTTATTACATACATAAGTAATTTAATATATTTTTTTTTTTCTAAAAATTCTGAGTATGTCCAGTATGGAGACATTCCTTGTTGGATACACATTGTAAAATGATATCTTAAATATCACATACTAAAATATGCATACCTTTTTAGTTAGTGGTCCATGTCCTCCTCGACGTTTCCACATACTTAGGTAATCGGTGCAGTTAGTATGGTAAGGCGCCGGCAAAAGGTAGTTTTGGATCTAAAACAAATGATTTTAATTATACCAAAATGATGTATAATGATTCTGAAGAGATGTAAATATAGAATGTTTTGAGAAATATATTTAGTAATTTTAATTTGAATACAAAGTAAAAATTACAGTGTAATGTCATATTGTTTAAACCTTATATTGTTCATGTTGACATAAAATTAATTAAAATTAAAAGTTGTTTTTTTCTTTGCCTGAAAAAGATTAACTATTGTAATTAAAATAAATAAGCATTGAATGTCGTAGATGAAAAATTTTCTACATTTAACTACTTAATTTAGAAAATAACGCAAACAGCTTATGAAAGAACACAAGATTTATAATAAATTATCTTCACGGAAAGAGTTAAAATTTCTTAATAAATAAAGATTAAAAAAAATTAAATAAAATTTGTATTTTATTATTTTACTTTATTAAAAGATAAAATAAAATTTTATTTGAATATTTATTATAGATAATTGTGATGAAGAATAAATGTGCTATAAAATAAATGTTATAAATGTGTAAGAATATAAATTCATGCAAATTTCGGTTAAGAATGTAAAGGTACCGTTAAGGATGCAAAGAACGCGTGTACCCCCCCCCCCCCCCTCCCCATCGCCCTTGCAACAATAGATTCGTTCTGAAAGATTTTCGTTTAAAAATATAAAAACGCTAAAATTGTACTTTAGCATTCTCGGGCGTGCATAACCGAAGCCAGTGTACAGGTGTATGTCCGCTAAGTGTATATATGAGGTGTATGTCCGCGAATGCTAAATTATTGCTATTTTTCCTTTCACCTTCTAAAGCCAGTGTGATCCATAACTCTAATGTTTCGTTTCGAATGTGTTTTGTTTAAACAGATAAACCTTACAAATGTGGCATTCGTTTTCAAAAATAGATAAGAGAGTGCATTGCGGAAGACAAAGGGACTCACAATCTTAGGTTATTTTCGGAAACGCTTTTTAAAAATGTAATTGCATGTAGGTGTTTATATAGAAAAGCAAACAGAAACATACATAGAACGCCCAGTGTGCGTTGCCAAAGGTAGTGGGAGATTCCTCAACTCCAGGTTCATTTGGATAGATTTTCATTTAAAAACATAATATTCTATAAATTCGAGGGTGTGCGCTTCTGAAGGCAATGGGAGCCCTACTATAAAGCTTGTTTGGAAAGAATTTCGTCTAAAAATATAAAATCATTCAGCACTGATTTTATGATATTTAGAGTTATTATCGCGGGCCTGGGCAACGCCTGTCGGATCAAATAGGTTATAAATAAAGACCAGTAAAACAAACCCGGTGTAATTTAACTATATATTACTATGACGAGTCTAAAATAATGAATTGTGTAAGAATAAAACAGTGTGGACAATTCGGATATTTTTAATGTGTACAGTTTAAACTCCCTAAAATCCGCAACTCTCTAAAATCGGCACATAATTTAGAGAAGTAAGCAATGAAACTTTCAGTTCAGATACAGAGGCAAAAATTATTTTTTCATTTTAATATCTATTCTATACATTTTTTAACATGTAATTTTCATTACTATTACAGAATTTATGCTATGTCATGAAGGAAGCATAAATTTATTTCTGAAAAAAATCAAGATATTGATGATATCACTGATAATCACAATCTTTTTGCCAGATGTATTTATACATTAATAAAGCTTTTTTATTATTAAGTCTGGGTAAACCTAAAGTTAACCTTCCTTATTTTACGATTTTGATGCGAATTAGTAATGCACCTTTATGGGACAAGTTTCATTGAATAATTTAGGAAAAATGCATCTCATCTTTATAATGAATATTTAATTATATATTATTGATTATTTACTTCACCTTTGCTTTTAATATTTCAATCATTTTAAATTATCTAAATTTTTATTATGTTAGTTTATTACTTTACTTAATTATTTTAATATTTTACCACATTGTAGGGATTCACTGTAATTTTGATTGTATTATTAATTGCATTTACATTATTGTTTAAAAAATATAAATAAATACATGACCAGAAATCCGCAAAATTCTAAAATCCGTACAACCTCTGGTCCCAAGCTGTGCGGATTTATAGGAGCCTACTGTATAACATATATTATTGTTAGATTACTCATTGCAAAAAACATTTTCTCCAATTATTTAAAATTTCTGACAAAAATTCTTTATACATTATTCTGCAGTATAGATTATCCATGATCGAACTTGCCTTTTCCAAAAAAATCTTGTAAGTTGTACACGGCTTCAGAGAAAATCCTTCAGTAAATGGGTTGAGTTTCATAAAAGGCGAATGAATCACCATCTGTATTGCTCTTGGAGTTGTTGCATAAAAAACTTCCCCACTCATCTGTGTAAGAATAACCATACCTGTAGCAGGAGGAAAAGACCATTTCCATTAATTATTTACTGGACATATTGTACACTTTCAGATTAATAAAATTTGTACAGAAATAAATGAATGTCAGTAAATGAGTTATATGTTATAATCGTGATATCCTTCCAGGGAAGATCCCCCCCCCCCATAAAAAAATGAAAAATAAAATGGTTTATGTTGATGTTAAAAAGTTTAATTTACACCTCATAATTGAATTATATTAGCAATTTCGTAAGTAAGGAAACTTAATGCATTTTACTTATATCCTCATATAGTCCAAGAGCCGACAGCAAAAAAACCTAAGGTATCAAGCGCAAGGGAAAAAAAAACTTTATTTTTTTGGAAGAGAGTAAAACTGCATCAGATCATAAACTTCTCATATATCATTCCTGATCTAAGCATCAGATTCACCAACTTTTGTGCCAACACTTGATTTCTCCAACTTTTTGCGAAATATTCTCACAACACCCAGTGTGGTAGCAAACATCAATGGCCCCCAAATTTTTCATCAGTTCCAAAAAGATCCCTGGTAGCCGAGACATTTCACTCAATATCGAACATTTTCAACGAATCAGAGATAAAACATTGATGTGAATAGGCAATAAACATAAACGGCTGGTACTAGTAATACTGGTTTTCCTGCTTTTTCTCCAACTTTTTTTTCCAAGAGAATTGTAACCGTTTTCTCTCTTTGAATGGGAAAAAGTTGGGGTTAACCCCTTAACTGGTTAATTATTTACCGTGCAATAAATTGAAAATAGCGGACTCACACCTTTATTATTTAAATAAAATATTCGGAAAATTTAGTCTAAACATTTCCGCCTTTCAATAGTATGAAAATTTTCTTAAAAATAATAGTGGTGTCGAAAAGCTTTAAATGATGAAATAAGCAAATTAGTCTTCCCCGAACGGCGTTCGGGCGAAGCAGTTAAGGGGTTAAAATCGGTTGAAAAGTTTATTGCTCGTAAAGTTTGTGAATCTGATAACAACTTAAGGGGGTTCTCAACTGCGCCGCTCAACAAGCGCAAAACGTTTTGACACATTTACGAATTCATTTTTTAACGGAAAGGTATAAAATTGGTAGCCTGACTATGGAAGCGATTTCGAATCGAACTTAATTTTTCATTTTATGGTAGTTAAATTACCTATTCAGTTCTAAGCTATCTCGATCACGTGTTTTTCTCTTTCTGTTCAACCGCTTTTTCTGCTTTCGTCGGTAAATGTGCGCAAAAACGTCAATTTTGAAGACTTGTTATGAAAAATCTATTGTGTTTTTTAAAAAACAGAAATTACAGTGCAATTAGACAGTTTCTGAATAACAACACCTGTTATTTTCATGCATTTCCAGACAAAAATAAATTAAAGCATATGTCACAAAGTGGCCCTTTTTGATTTAAGAACACCCTTAAAAGGGGAACCTAATGATCCATGTCTGCCGGAAATGAAGTGGTGCATAAGCTAAAAATTAATAACACTAGTAGTTCACTCGTAGGTTTATCATTGTGTTACCATAAAAGGTTGCTTGTACGATAAACAGAATGAAAAACCTACGAGTCAGTCACTAGTGGCTTTAATTTTTGACTCATGCATCACTTCACTACTGGCAGACATGGATTCTTAGATTTAATCTATTACTACTCTTCCATAAAATAAAGGAATTTTTATTGAGCTCTATATCTTAGGTTTTTGTGCTGTCGACTCTTAGGCTAATAGAGAAGCTATTTAAAATATATCTATTAAAAAAATTTAATTTAAATGATTATTTGTTAGCATAGATTTTGTAAAACCACTGTAATGCACAATATATTTTAAAGTCTATACATTTTTTTAAAAAGGTTCAAACACAATTCCTTTCAAAGCGATTTAATAATTTTTTTCAACAACAAATTAAATAGCCATTGTTTCAACTCGTTTACGTAGATTAACGTATGAACAGATGCAAGAGAACTTCACCGGCAAATTTATTTCCTAACCAGAGTAACTATAAAAAGTTATTAAGATAATTTAATGTTGTCTGCATAAAATAACAGTATTTTTTCTCTTAAGTTTTGAACGAGCAAACTTTTTTGATTAAAAATCTGTTAAAATAGCAAATAAAGCCTTTGTGCAAAAATATTTAAAGATAGAAAACCAACGATTATAAATGCACAAATAAAGTGTAAGAATGTAGCAAACATCTGTTTCGAATCTACTATCGAGATTCTTCATCAGTGCAAGATTCAGCGAGCTAGAAAGAGCAAAACTGAGCAAAGAGACATAGAGAGACGCATGCTTATATACCCGCTACGGGAACGATCCCGCCTTCTTCTCATTGGTTGCTTTTCTTTAGCCGGGATCGTTCCCGTAGCGGGTATATAAGCCTGCGTCTCTCTGTCTCTTTGCTCAATTTTGCTCTTTCTAGCTCGCTGAGTCTTGTACTTATGAAGAATCTCGATAGTAGATTCGAAACAGCTGTTTGTTACATTCTTATACTTTATTTGTGCATTTATAATCGTTGGTTTTCTATCTTTAAAAAAATTAAAAATCTGTTTCAATTTTATTACTTTTTATTACTACGATTGCTAGGTGAGGAGTTATGGCTATTTTAATGAACAGGAAGTAACAAGTCAAATATACCGGAAGTGAGTACTAAGGCCAGGAAAATTGCAAACAGTATTTCTATGCATGATTTTCTTATGTTATTTTACATTAAAACACTAAAAAACTTCGATTAGCACCTAGATTAATTTTATGGATAAGAGAAAATATAGATAAGAAATCTTTAAATGCGGTTTATAGAAAATTATTTTTTCCGTTAATTCCATGTACGATAAACTTCAATACATAAAAATTTTTAAACTTATTTTACGGACATTTTGTCAGAATGCTTTCCATATTACTCAAAATTAAAAATATCGGCCCGTAATTGAAATAAATACATTTCTAATTCGTAACAGTTTATCTATAGTACAATTTTTGTACCTAATCTTACTGTCATCAAATCTAATGTATCGGGATATTTGTGTAAATCTTTTTTCTAGCAAAGCACTTATTAAATACAGGGACATTTATTTACATTTTATAAATTCGTTAGAGCCTTATTGTGGCCTTGTACACTCCAACAAGTATCACAGTAAAGAAAAAAAAAAAAAAAAAAAAAAAAAAAAAAAAATCATTTTTTTTTCTCGATATTTTCTCAATTATTTAACAACAGCGTCTCTCCGTGTTTATTTGTCCATTCTTTAATGTCGTCAAAAAATTTTCTCTTCATGAAAAGTTCGATTGTCCTTTGGATCTAATGGAATATGTGTCCTAAACTACTAAAAATAAACGCATAAATTTTTTTCATTGACTAAGCTGCATCTAGTACTAAAATACTATAAAATTATTTTAATACATTTTCCTGATTTATCAATACTTTCCTCTGTTTGGAAAGTTTTTATTCAAGACACATAATATGAAAACGAAACTCAAAATTTATATATAAAAAAAATACTGTACTAAATATTGCAATAAACTGGAAATAAGCATATAAACTATTTAGAATATAATTCAGAGTGCAGTTTACTAACATATAATGTTTATAGTCTATACAAACTAAACAAATGGTATATACGCTAGGGAGTGATAGAACACATCAAGACGAATAATAGTAAATAGGAAACCAAGAGTCCAAAACGTTTTCCAAAGGAGATAGCTGCCATTAAAGTTTGGGGTCCAAAATTTCAAATACACATAAAAAACGGAAAAATTGGTCGATTTATTTTCGGTTTTCACTAAAATTATTCTTTATGTTGGTATTTTCTTGAAAATAAATTATAAAGATAAATTTCGAAAAATGCCGATAGAGGGCGCTTTAGACTTTAAAGTAATGAAAAACTATTTTTTGCCGTGACTTTTTGCATCTCATTAAATGGTTTCATAAGCTTAGACTTAAACTTAAATTTTGAGCTCAAAATCTGAATAGTTGGAAGCGGTTAAGTAGCTTAAACTTAACTGTGTTCAGAGGGTTTAAATTTCAAATGATTATAAAAAACGAAAAAATTGGTCGATTGATTTGCGGTTTTCACTAAAACTATTCTTTATGTCGGTATTTTATTGAAAATGAGTTATAAAGATAAATTTCAAAAAATGCCGATAGAGGGCGCTTTAAACTTTGGAGTAACGAACAACTACTTTTTACGTTATTTTTTGCATCGGATTAAATGTTTTCGTAAACTTAGACTTAAACTTAAATTTTGAGCTCAAAATCTGAATAGTTGGGAGTGGTTAAGTAGCACGAACTGAACTGTGTTCAGAGGGTTTAAATTTCAAATGACAATAAAAAACAGAAAAATTGGTCTATTCGTTTGCGGTTTAAAATAAAACTATTCTTTAAGTCAATATCTTCTTGAAAATGAATTTTAAAGATAAATTTCAAAAAATTCCGTTAGAGGGTGCCTTAAACTTCAGAGTAACCAACAACAAATTTTAACCGTTATTTTTTTATTTTATTTTTATTTATTTTTTATTTTATTTTATTTTTTTTTTAATCTAATTAAATGCTTTCCAAAACTTGTTAAATGTTTTCGAAATCTTAGATTTAAACTCAAATTTTGAACTCAAATTCTGAATCGTTGGGAGGGGTTAAGAAGCGCAAACTGAAGTGTGTTCAGGAGTTGAAATTTAACTCCCCCCCCCCCCCCCCCTCAAACACAGTTCACTTTTGCGCTACTTAAACACTCGCAACGACTCAGAATTTGATCTCAAAATTTTAATCTAAGCATTTGAAAGCATTTAATGAGATTTTAAAAATAACGGTTAAAAATAGTTGTACGCTACTCCAATGTCTAAGGCGCCCTCTATCGGCATTTTGTGAAATTTATCTTTAAAATTTATTTTCAAGAAAATACTGATTTAAAGAGTAGTTTTAGCAAAAACCGCAAACGAATCGACTAATTTTTCCGTTTTTTTTTTTTTTTTTTTTTTTTTTTTTTTTTTTTTTTATAGTTTTCCGTTTTTTTTTAAATTTAAACCCTCTGAACACAGTTCAGTTTGTGCTACTTAACAACTCCCAACTATTCAGATTTTGAGCTCAAAATTTAAGTTTAAATCTAAGCCTACGAAACCGTTTAATGAGATGCAAAAAATAAAGGCAAAAAATAGTATTAGGATTTCGTTAATGCAAAGTCTAAAGCGCTCTCTATCGGCATTTTTTGAAATTTATCTTTATAATTCATTTCCAATAAAATACCGACATAAAGAATAGTTTTAGTGAAAACCGCAAATCAATCGACCAATTTTTCAAGTTTTCCGTTTTTTATAAACATTTGAAATTTAAACCCGCTGAACATAGTTAAGTTTAAGCTACTTAACCGCTTCCAACTATTCAGATTTTGAGCTCAAAATTTAAGTTTAAGTCTAAGCTTATGAAACCATTTAATGAGATGCAAAAAATCACGGCAAAAAATAGTTTTTCATTACTTCAATGTCTAAAGCGCCCTCTATCGGCATTTTCGAAATTTATCTTTATAATTTATTTTCAAGAAAATACCAACATAAAGAATAATTTTAGTGAAAACCGCATATCAATCGACCAATTTTTCCGTTTTTTATGTGTGTTTGAAATTTTGGACCCCAAACTTTAATGGTGGCTATCTCCTTTGGAAAACGTTTGGGACCCTTGGTTTCCTATTTACTATTACTCGTCTTGGTGTGTTCTATCACTTCCCAGCATATATACCATTTGTTTAGGGACACCCTGTATATACAATTTTATGTTCAAAACATTATCTAAAATATAAATTTGTACTGGGGTCACAGGTGACCCCAGTGGTACTCAGTGGATAAATTGTAAATAAAAAATAAAATCTATACCCATATTATAATTTTCCTCTATATAAGCCAAATGTTAAACATAACATGGACAATTTTTTTTTTTTTTTTTTTTTCAGAATTTTAAAACTCATGCATTTTTTACAGTTACATATACGGAAAAGTTGCTCTGGGGTCGGAGGAGTTCAATGTTACCAGGAGGGTCTCTTGACTATGCATAAAGACTCATAATCACCCTGTATTTAAAAATTATAATTATATTTTAAGATCACGCGCACACAGATAGCTTTACTTACTATTTCTAATACTTGCTTTGCGTTCTACAGCCGAGGCATTACCCCAAACAACATTGTAAGCGAAGCAGTTGGTTGGCAAACCTTCCGTATTAATCACTGACATCTCCTTCACGCTAAACAAGTAGGAAAAATCATGCGTTAAACATAGATTATGAAGGACTTTCCAGCGCTTCATGAAATTTTAAACAAAACTTCGTTATTTAGGTAAATAAGGATATAAAGCCAAATATGTATTCCAGTACTATTGAACAGCCCTGTATTTGATCTGACAGCTAATATACCTACTATGTAATGGGAAAATTTAGTTTAGCAAAAAATGCCTAGTATACTAGGCATTTTATATAATAGCTATAGCTTGAAATTTCTCTTTCAGCAATTTATACTAATAGATGGAAACATACTTGAACACTTTGTTCAGCCTTGTAGTTTGCCTGGTACCTTTATTACACATCAGTGTTAAGATAAAATTTATTTTAAACTAAAACACTCTTAAAATAATTGAAATCATTTTCTCATAAATTATCATTCATAGGCCATAGGCTCCATGTACCCAATTCTTTGCGTGGCCTTGTACATCATATTATCTATATTCTGCAAACATTTCTTAGTAAATTTAATGCAATTCAGCTTAAAAATGCATAATTTATTTAAGAATCACCTTTTAGTAATTTATGCTCATATTCAGTAACGTTGGCGAGCTCTTTTGGGTAACCCCGTATATTAACTATAGCATTTATACACACCATATAATATGCATAAATTAAGTGCAATTTATACGCGCATGTCATAATTAGAATGCATTTTATGCATCCATCAGCTATCATCGGATACATATACCTTACTTCGGAAAGACTGTACTGTTTGAAATCTTTTGTGTGTTTCTGTAAATACTATATATTTTATATTACGGAAGGCAGTATCGTATAATTTATACTAAGCCTCATTGACATACATCAATTTTATTATACATGAAACAGTGTAATATATTTAAAATATGTCACACACAATCCCTCCTTTTACTATTATCTAATGGAATTCTTTTGTGTGGCCCTGTAAATGAATAATAGCTACATTTTCACCTTATATTTTATAGAATGCATATTTTAATGCACATCGTAAAAGCATATAAATTTTAATATGTTTGACAGGTGATAACATCTTTAAAATTTCTTTGAAACGATTTTTCCCCATAGGCCGTAATGTAATGGAAAACTTTTGATTCTCCCTGTAGGTAAACTAATCATGGTAGAAACTTCATTTTCAATAGGGTTCGTGCTAGGGTAAACGTCAATAACTTCCTAAAATTTCATGGCAATCCGAGTATATATACGGGAATT
>CAXHSM010001674.1:0-39000 GCA_964019185.1 Maratus speculifer
ACTCTGTAGTATTTTTCCAAAATATGGAAAACGGGAATTTTCGATTGTAAAATGACATTTTATGTGAAATTTCTGACCAGTAATGACAATAATCTTATGACTTCGTTTATGTCTTATGACTAAACTATGTCTTACAGCTTATAACTTATTTAATTTATAACTTATTCTTGCGATAATGACTTATAACTTATTTCATTCATAACTAATTATTAGGGTAATAACTTATAACTTATTTCAATTCCTTTTCTGACTTTAGCTTATGTCTTATGATTTACAGATCATTTCTGTGTCCTTTTTAAAATTTAACTTTCAAAATGGTTTAAAATAAAATGTCAATATTACAGAATATTTTTATTTTTATTTTAATTTCGAGAAAGAAAAAGGGAGTAGTATAAACTCAAATAAAACGACAATTTAACTTAAAAATTAAAATAGAAAGCAAATAACTAAATAAAACGTTTGATAAAGTTAATTAAGGGGGCTCAAAGATTGAAAACTTTTCAAAAAATTGATTTTTTTCATGATCTAATTTATTTATTCAATTAATTCTTAACTCAATGCAAAAAACCGCATAAAAAGATTTGCATTTTTAGCGGAGTTATAAGCATTTGTGTATCAACACTTTCATAGCCGCACCCATATAATTTCAACTTAAAGTCGCGTTTTCTCAAAACTTGATTTTTGACGACTAACACCAAGATTTAAAAAAAAAAGCATTTGATGGAATGGCTTAATTTTTTTTTTGCATGCATATAACATCATTATCTATAGAATGAATTAAGGATATAACTATCACTTAAAAAAAAACATTATTAAAAAATCTCTCAAATCTGAAAATTTAAAAAACCCTAAAAAATACAACTTTTTTTTCATTAAAAATACTCACAATATTAAACTATCTAAAATATATTAATTCATTCCATAGATAATGATGTTATATGCATGAAAAAAAAAAAAAATAAGCCATTAAGCCAATTAGCCATTAAGCCAAATTAAGCCATTCCATCAAATAGTTTTTTTTTTTTTAAATCTTGGTGTTAGTCGTCAAAAATCAAGTTTTGAGAAAATGCGACTTAAAGTTGAAATTATATGGGTTCGGCTATGAAAGTGTTCATACATAAATGCTTACAACTCCGTTAAAAATGCAAATATTTTTATGCGGTTTTTTGCAATGAGTGAAAATTAATTGAATATTCAAACAAGATCATGAAAAAATCGATTTTTTGAAAAGTTTTTAACCCCTGAGCTCCCTTAAGCAACTGATTCTAAGCTTACAGAACAGACTTACAGTACATGTCTCAATCTTCCGCTAAATTTAACTTTCAAAATGCTCTACAAAATTTTTTTAATAAAAACTCAAAATCAAATATATTAACACAACAAGTACGAAAAATCATGCGTTAAGCATAGATTATAAAGCACTTTCCAACACTTAATGAAATCTTTAACAAAACTTTGTTATTTAGGGAAATAATAGTGTATAGTCAAATATACCCAAATATGTATTCCAGTGCTTTTGAGACAGCCCTGTATTTCATATGACAGTTGATATAATGGGAAAATTTAGTTTAGCAAGAAAATACCCAGTAGCTTGAAATTTCTTTTTTCAGCAATTCATACTATTAGATGGAAACATACTTGAATACTTTTGTTCAGCCCTGTAGTTTACATTGTACCTTTATTACACGCCAGCATTAGGCTAAAATTTATTGTAAACTAAAACACTTTTAAAACAACTGAAATCACATTCTCATAAATCATCATTCATAGGCGTCCATGTACCGAATTCTTTGCGTGGCCCTGTATATCCTTTTATTTATATTCTGCAAACATTTGTCAGTAAATTGAATCAGCGTAAAAATGCATAGCTTATTTAAGAATCACGTTTAAATAATTTACGCTCATATTCAGTAACTTTGGTGAGCTCTTTTGGGTAGCACTGTATATCAACTATAACATTTATACACACCATATAATGTGCATATATTTAGCGAAATATAAACGCGCATATCATAATTAAAATGCATTTCATCCCTCCATTAGCCATCGTCGGACACATATACGGTACTTCGGAAAGAATATACTATTTGAAATCTTTTGTATGGCCCTGTAAATGCTATGTACTTCATATTATGCAAGGCAGTAGCGTATAATTTATAATAAGCTTCAGTGACATATATCAATTTTGTTATACATGAAACAGCTTAATATATTTAAAATATGTCGCATACAATTCCCCCTTTTACCATTATCTAATGGAATTCTTTTGTGTGGCCCTGTAAATGAATAATAGCTACATTTTCACCTTATATTTTATAGCATGCATATTTTAATATGTTTGACAGGGTATAACATCTATAAAATTTCTTTGTAACGATTTTTCCCCATAGGCCGTAATGTAATGGGAAACTTTTGATCCGCCCAGTAGATAAACTAATCATGGTAGCTACTTCATTTTCAGTAGGGTTCGTGCTAGGGTAAACCTTAATAACGTATAAAAATTTCATAGCAATCCGAGTATATTTACGGGAGTTAGAGCGCGGACAGACGGCCAGACAAACCGAATGCATAAGCACTTTTCAACTTTGTTGGAAAGTGCTAAAAAACAAAATAGAAAGCAGATAAACAAATGAAAAAAATATAACGTTAATTAAGCAGCTAGTTCTAAGCTTTCACAATATTTCTCTGTTTCCTGTAAATTTAACATTAAAAATACTCTAAAATAATTCATCAATGTTACAGAGCATTTTTCTTTTCATTTTGATATCCATATTCTGAAAGTTTCTAAACTACAGACGATATATATTAACAAGTTGGAAATTGCACGTAGAGCGTAGCAAATAAAGTGCGTTCGTACGATAACGAAATTTTAAAACTATCACTCTCATATATCAATCTCTTAAAATTGTAAATAGTTAATTCCAATGAAAATGGGCACCAAACAATGTTCTCCCTATACCATTATACAAAGAAGTACTCTTGTGTGGCCTTGTAAATCAATAACAAATGTTCTTTGCACCACAGATTATGCAAAATGTATATTATAAGATGTACTTTATAGATGCATATCAATTTTATCATGTTCGAATGAGTTTAACACTATTAAAATGCATTTGAAACATTTTTTCCCGTTGGCCGTAATATAACGGAATACTTTTGATTGTCCTTGTATTTGAACTATGGATCCAATTTTCATAAAATTTAAAATGACTCGACAAAATTATGATATAATTATGTATTTTAAATTTCAAACGATTCTGTTGGGTAGTTTTCGCGTTGTTATATGCGGACAGATAGACAGACGGATGCACAGTGGGGCAAAAAAACAAAAAGCTGGCTAAAAGTCGAAAAATGAAGTTACGATTTAGGGAATTTCGATTGTGCAGTTGGTTAGAATAATATTTGGAGAGTCAGAATCTGTATTTAAAAAAAGATTTTTGCTTTGCCCTTACAAGCAGCATCATTTCAAAAATGATGCTTGAAAGAGTATCATTTAGAGCGAACAAAAACATCAAAACAACAGTTCCTCTAAACGCGTGCTATATTTTATAATATTATCCGATTCTGATGATTTGAAATGGATTCACACTATGGTAGTATGTACTTTATTTGCATGTATTTCAAAATTTATATTAAGCAAGTAAAAATTAATAAATTCATTGTGATTTTTGATAAAAAAAATTTAGATATATATATATATATATATATATTTTTTTTTTGCTTTTAAACATCAAAAAGTTTAAATGTTCCACAGTGTTCCGAAACGAAATTTAATGGAAATATTAACTTGGGATATTGTCTAGTGATGCATAAAAAACCAGCTGCCAAAAACTGCCTTTCTGCATTTCACGCATATTTTAGTAACCGCAAGTAAAAATGCCACTTTTTTGGCCGCCTCAAAAATTTTGAAATTGACTACTTTTCAACTAATTTAGCTGATAAATATTTTTCAAATTTTTGAATTATACATTTTTATTATAGTTTATTTCCTATTATATTGTAAATAAGTACTATAATCATAAGATTACATTAATTTGATAAGTAAGCTTAGTAAAGAAAAAATGAAAATAATTCTCTATTACTGATCCGGTAGAATAACATTTTCTTATCTTTATAGTTAGTAATTTTGTTTGTTCTATTATAATTAGAAGAATTATTTTGTCAATGGCTATATTTGATAGATCAAACTACTGAGCGTATTTCATTAATGCGAGTAAAAATCATTATAAATATCACTTTCGCTTATATTAGTAATTTGGATTTGATTTGCAAGTGAGGATGTGATGGCACATCTATTCTGAGTACATTTAAACAAATATTTAGCTATGAATATGGCATTATGTCTAATATATTTTTCTTTTCTTCCGTGCTACTAGAATACATAAATATTGCGATTAATTCATGAATCGTCAATTTGAAAATATCGAGATCTTCATTTCACTGATTTTATCAGGCCAATTAAGATCCAATTTTCTTTTTCAAGAAATACGGACGCAACTGTCAATGAATGGGATTGCATTAAATACTAGCAGAATAAACTTATTTCGTTTAATACAATCATTGATACAGAAGAAAAAGTCGTTAAAAACGAATTAGTGTAATACTCAACGTTGCTACCTATGTCAGACAGCATCAAAACAGCATCTTACCAATCTCACATTTTTTATTAAAAGTGAATTGAGATAAGTTAGAATTCAGAATATCTAAGTTACATGCAATGATGTTTAGAGAGGCTTACACCTGGCAGACAACTGGATAGAAAAAAAGAAAAGCTCGTATTCTGCATGAAAAGAAGAACACTGAAATTGCAAAATAAAATATGCAAAAAATATTTCGTTTACAATCAAGACTTCTCGTCGAGAAACTAAATCCCAGATTTGGAAGCACAAACGATGGAAATACAATTCAACGATTCTTTGAAAACGCAACTATTTCTGTTTCTAAAGGAGCATATACGAAGATTTGATTAAACGTTTCTATGCCATAAGTAATTTCTTGTAGCCATGTTATTTATTTGATAAACTTCGAAAATTTTCTCTTATAAATAGCTCGTAGATTTGAGCAGCACCTCTGGTTCTATATGCTTACTTCAGTACACAAACTACTTTTTAATGACAAAGAAATAACATTATCTTCATTACTGCCAATTTGTCAAATGCCATAAGATACTCAAGAATCATGAAATAAACTGATCAAAAGGCACCGAGAAGATCTATCGCAAAGATACAGTAGAGAAAAAAAAAGATATTTTTACGTATTTTAATGTCATCAGATTCTTTCCTTTCCAGTTTAGGTAAATTATCGTAGAAGAAATTAAAATCATTGATCCTAAGAGTCACAGGATCTTCCAATACCGCCAACAAGTTCTGCTAACTATTTCGACACCGTGACCTCTGAAGAATCTTTTTATTATACTACAGTTGATTCTAAAGGTGAATTTCTGGAATATATTTTCGTTTTTATTTTAATAATATAAAAATTAAGTAGTCTAATGTTTTACTTTCCATTAACGTACTTAAATTTCGTTTAAATATGTCTTGGTTTTTTAAAAATTCCCTTTTACCTCAAATTTTAAATTTTATTTAAATTTTATTGTTTTTACTCTTAATCTGTGATTTTATTTATTTATTTATTTTTAAAATTTAACTTTTGAATCCTAATTAGCATCCTGAAAAGTTTACGAAATTGCATATAAATTGAATAACTTTCGAGACATTTAAATTTTTATTCCGCCATATTGTATCCGCCATTTTATTTTCAATTTTAATTTTGTATTCTTACTTAGCATCCTCAAAAACACCTGTATACGAATTTTCGTACAATTTGAATAACATTTTCATATTTTGGCCAGCTTTTCGGGAATTTGCCCCACTTAGTCCGTTTTCTAATTACAGCTTTTCATAGGTCCGTGTGCAATTTTATGATTAAGTATCGTGAGTGGTCTCATTTTGTTCCTTATGTATTGTAGACTAAGAAAAACGATGGTGGACATCCGGGACCCGCGACTGGGGAGGGGGAGGGGAAGGGTTCAAAAATTCAAGGGGAAAAAATTCCATTTCATAAAAAATAAAGAAAATTATCTATAAATATTAATGTTTAAAACATTTATAGATTAGGAAAAACATTTGTGGACATCCGGGATCCGCGACTGGGGAGGGGAGGGGAAGGGGAGGGGTTGAAAAGTGCAAGGCAAAAAAAATCCATTTCATAAAAAATAAAGAAAATTATGCAAAAATATTAATGTTTAAAACATTTATAGATTAGGAAAAACATTTGTGGACATCCAGGAGCCGTGACTGAGGAGGGGGAGGGGAAGGGGAGGGGTGGGGGAGGGGAAGAGTTGCAAAGTGCAAGGGAAAAAATCCATTTCATAAAAAATAAATAAAATTATGCATAAATATTAATGTTTGAAACAATTACAGATTAGGAAAAACATTTGTGGACATCCTGGACAAGCGACTGAAGAGGGAGAGGGGAAGGGGAAGGGTTGAAAAGTGCAGGGGAACAAAATTCCATTTCATAAAAAATAAAGAAAATTACGCCTAAATATTAATATTTAAAACATTTATAGATTAGGAAAAACATTTGTGGACATCCAGGACCCGCGACTGAGGAGGAGGAGGGAAAGGGAAGGGGAAGGGTTGAAAATTGCAAGGGAGAAAAATTCCATTTCATAAAAAATAAAGAAAATTATGTATAAATATGAATGTTTAAAACATTAATAAATTAGGAAAAAACATTTGTGGACATCAGGGACTCGCAACTGGGGCGGAGGAAGGGGGGGAGGAGAAGAATTTGAAAAGGGCAATAAAAAAATTCTGTTTACAAAAATTATGCATAAATATCAAAGTTTAAAACGTTTATAGAATGAGAATGGCGTTGGTGGATATTCGGGACTTATGAATAGGAAGACGGAGGTAAAAAAAAGAGGAGGGGAGTGGAAAGTATTAAAAGAGGCAAGAAAAAATGCCATTTAATTACATATATATATATATATATATATTAGTATTTAAATCTTTTATAGAATAAGAAAAGCAATAGTGGGCATCCGGGATCCGCAACTAGGCTAGGGGAAGGGGGGAAGTTTGAAAAGGGCAAGAAAAAAGATCTGAAGCTGCATTCTCTTTCTGGATCTGATACCATTGGTTCATTCAGTGGTAAATCAAAAACCAGTTTTTGGAAGAGCTTCATTAATGTTGACGACAGAATTCTGAAAGCACTTGCCGCATAAGGTCAAACATATATCCTTGAGAGTGAAACATATATTGCACTTGAAGAATACAAATGTTCAGTGTATATGCCAAAATTAAACATTAAAACATTGAGTGAGCTAAGATGTGGTTATTTACAAAAAAAGCAAGCTGAAGGGACAAATATGACCCCAACTCAAGCTGCCCTTTATCCAGCCATAAGAAAAGCTCATTACCAAGCAATAATATGGCAAAGAGCACACATTTTAAAAACTAATATTCCACCCCCAACTGATTTTGGTTGGATGATAAAGGAAAAAGAATACCTACCTGTCATGTGTAACATGCCATGTGCTCCTCAAGAACTGGTTTAATCGGTGCGTTGTTCGTGTGTCAAATCAAGAAGTGTAGCATTCTGTAAATGTTCACAAAAGGGATTACCTTGTAACTGAAATGTGTTCATGCTCGGGTGAGACTGATAAATGTGATAATGTTGGAGGCCTTGATGATGTAAATTATGGTGACAGTGATACCGATGATCCTACTTTGTTCTGAAGTTAAACTTTTACTTGCAGTTTAAAATTTGAAAGTTTTTACTATTTAGGTATATGATGTATAATATAGAATAACAATACAAAGATAATAAATAATATTTAGCATTAGAAAATTTGTATAATTTAGTATTTATCATCACTCAGTTCCTTTTCAATTTCCCTTATTACTTATTTTTTCGACTGCACTTTTCAACCCTTCCCCTCCCTTTCCCCCTCTCCAGTCGCGGGTCCCAGATGTCCACAAATGTTTTTCCTAATCTATGCATGTTTTAATCATTAATATTTTTACATACTTTTCTTTATTTTTTATGAAATGGAATTTTTTCCCATGCACTTTGCAACTCTTCCCCTCCCATACCCCTCCCATCCCCCTTCCCCTTCCCCTCCACAGTCGCGTGTCCTGGATGTCAACAAATGTTTTTCCTAATCTATAAATGTTTTAAACATTAATATTTATGCATAATTTTCTTTATTTTTTATGAAATGGAATTTTTTTCCTTGCATTTTTCAACACTTCCCCTCTCCCTCCCCCTTCCCAGTTGCGGGTCCCGCATTGTCCACAAATGTTTTTGCCTAATCTATAAATGTATAATAATAGATTTTCATAATCTATAAATGTAAAAATAATCTATAAACATTAATATTTATACATAATTTTCTTTATTTTTTATGAAATGGAATTTTTTCCCTTGCACTTTGCAACTGTTCCCCTCCCCCACCCCTCCCAATCCCCTTCCCCCTCCCCAGTCGCGGCTCCTGGATGTCCACAAATGTTTTTCCTAATCTATAAATGTTTTAAACATTAATATTTATACATAATTGTTTTTATTTTTTAAGAAATAGAATTTTTTCCCTTGCACTTTTCAACCCTTCCTCTCCCCCTCTCCCTCCCCAATTGCGGGTCCTGGGTGTCCACAAATATTTTTTCTAATCTATAAATGTTTTAATCATTAATATTTATTGATAATTTTCTTTATTTTTTATGAAATGGAATTTTTTCCCCTTGCACATTTCAACCCTTCCCCTCCCCCTCCCCCTCCCCAGTCGCGGGTCTCGGATGTCCACCATCGCTTTTCTTAGTCTACAAGACATAAGGAACAAAATGAGACCACTCACTATACTTAATCATAAAATTGCACACGGGATGTAATTAGAAAACGGACTACACTGTGGGACGGACTGAACGACAACTATAGGTGCTACGTATTTAGATAATTACGAACGCACATAATAATGCATCAAACACCTAAATCACATTCATTTACTTTAAAGCAATTGCATTTATCAAAAAGGAAAAAAATAGGTAACACAGATTTAACTTTTCAATAAAAAATTTAAAATTTTCGTGATTGAAGTTGAAATATACAATAAATACAATCATTCCGTTGTCTGAAAATATTATACTGTTTTTAATTTCTAATGAGAATAATAAATATTTTATTTCAGAAATAAAAGAAATTTTAATGGAATGCATAGAGATAATAAACAAAATTCGTAATGTAAAATGTGCTAAAACGTGCATAAAATTCTTTTTTTAATAATCCTTCTGGAATACTGTCATCCCTCATTATTCGCAAGGGTTAGGTTCCCGAAAACATCCGAAAACATCCGTGAATGTCAAAATTACGAATGTTGAGTCTATAGTCCCGTACATATAATGGGGTTAGGTTGCTTTATTTTATGGAAAAGAGCAATTAAAATTAAAAGCATTATAAACTAAATATAAATGCTTTAAATTAATTGGAATAATTATAAGCTATTGGAAAAAAAAATACTTGCTAGTGTATAGTGGAAAAGATTTAGTGATGTGCAAAAGTTTGATGGAACTGATCTCATGTTTTTGAATTTCCGTGTAAGAAAAAGTTGCGGCCTCGATATCTATATTAAAATTAAGACTCCTCAATACTTAATAAACGCATTCTACTGCTTTTTCAACAAGTTGTTGTTGATGTTTTAAAATTTTTCCGACAATTTTTACGGTAGTAAATAATTAAAATTAGATAGAATTTAGAAACTCAAAAACAATTTGCATAAAAAATAAAAGAAATTACCGATTTATAATTTCCCTCAACACAAGGGATAAAGTTTTCGCAACTTAAGCAATGCAATAATTCAGTAGGCTATGCATTACATAAGTGCCGAGTGTCACGTAGTTCATACAATTGGTAAAATAAAAGCGAGTTTACTTTGTAAAACAAAATTCTTCAGAAAATAAAATTTGCAAATAACCTAGTTCAATCTGCGGGAATGTTGTTTTTTATTTCGCGAATATTCAAAACTCGCCAATGTTAAGGGATTGCTGTATAACAAATGGAAATAACTCCTTTTATTACAATTTCCAAAAGCAAATATTATGGTAATCCACTTTTGCTCTGATTAAACATTCCAATGTACCATTTTTTTAAAGCTTAATAGATAATAATAGTCATTTCCTTTATAATCCATACAGGGCAATTTAGAGATTTGAAAAATCTTATAACAGAAACATAAAAACGAATGCTTAATTCATAATTTGTTATCTTTCTTTACAAAAGCATTTCCTGCTAGAATCAAAATAACTAATAATTACTATAAGTGGTTAGTCTTTTCAATTTAATTCTTAGATCTTATAAGATTTATAAAGCATAGTTAATATCTAAATGGAACTTGAAACAACGTCTTCGATATTTGATTACACGAATATGATATACTATATCACTGTTGCAAAAAATAGTTATTTCATTAAACCTAATTAGAGATAATTAGATTAAATTAGAATTGTGTTTTTAAAGCATCCCTGCATAATTATACTGCTAATGTCTCATAAATGAATGCAAATTACGTTACGTAATATTTTTCATGCATGTTTAATATCTGTAATTTAAAAAGTTTATCGTCATAATTTCTAATGATGGTGAATAATTTTTTGTCAAGGAGGAAATTTCAGTTTCATCTTTCTGCGTAATTGTATGTGGCATTATCTTTTATACTGTGGTTTGAAAATGTTATTATTACCGATTTTATTCGAGCTTAAAAAGAATAAGAAAGAAATTGATTATTTGATTTTGAAGATCATTATGGATTTAATCACATGTTACCACACATAATCCTTTTGAGACTCCTGGGTTTATTTATGTACTTTTTTTTAAATTTTCAGTTATGGATTTATATTAACAAACTCATAACTAAACAATAATGAACAGTGAAAAAAAAGAATTAAATTAATTTTTTTGTACATAAAAATTGATGATACATTGGGATTTATAAATCACATTCTTTGACGATTCCTTAGGATTTATTTTATTTATTTATTTATTTATTTTTACTTTTTTTCATTGTAAAAACATTGAAAAGCATAAAATAAATATATATTTAAACATTTATATTACTATTAAACTTTTATATTAAAAATAATAACATTTATATTATTAATAATAATAATTCTACAAATGGTATCTTAACGCACAGTAAAATTATTTATGTTTTCATCTTTATCCGTTTCGTACATTTCTGCTGTGAGCAAATTTTATATAAAACGTAGCTATAGACATATCATATAAGTAGTCTCTACACCAATTTATTTTTAAATGCTATAAGTGATCTATTAAAAATTACATAAATACCTTATAGTTTTACATGTTTCATTGCTCTTACAGAAACTTTTTCAAAAACAAATAAATAATAAAAAGAAATTTTGGCATTGTTATATATGCGGATGGAAAGACGGATGATCAGACAGACGGATCGACGGACGGACTGTACTATAGGTGCTATGTATTTACATAATTATGAACGCACCTACAAAACTCGAGAACTTTTCATTATACGCGCCAACAGTATGCATTTTATTCTTTGCATTTTGGTCTGTGATTACCAGTTCCTGCAGTATCATCGATTGTTTGAATATTCTGTTATTTCCAGAATTTTTTGTGATGTTATAACACTTCAAACAAAAGAAAACACATATAGCTGCATTTTCATTAATATGTAATCATATTTTTTTAAGTTATTACTGTTAGTCATTATTCAGTTATGATAAACTGATGAATCTGTATTTCTGACTAAATAGTGGTTTTGCGACCTTTTGATCTATGGCTCCCTGATCTATCTCCCTTTTGGTGCATACTACCATTCTCTAAAATTATGAGGCAAAAATGGCAACACTTTTTATGATATCTATTACAATATTTTTTCTTTACTTGTTAAAAAATCAGCAACTGTTCAACAAATATTTCTTTATAATAGATTTGCTCAAAAGAAAAGATACGAAATGTCGTAGAAACTAAACCAGTTTAAATTCGAATATACCCCTTTTAGATAACGTAGCGAGACATTGAGGAACGCTTTTGAAGTTTCTGGCGTGGTTTTGTGCATGAAACGGTGCTCGCGCTTGAAAAAGGAGAAAAGCTGGCAGTTGTGTGTCCCTAAATGGTACAGGGCTTTGAGTGTGAGGAATCGTGTTTTTTCCGCTGCAAAATTCAGCGATTGAGGATCAAGTATCTGTCCGGCGCAGTGTGGAATCTGATAATACCTCAATCGTCGAATTTCACAATGGAAAAACCATGGTGTCTTCTCACGCACTCCTGCGTCATTTGGATGGAAAACATACCGTATTTACTCGTGTATATCGCGCACGCGTGTATAACGCACTACATTACAAGAAAAAATGGCGAATTTTTAAAATCTCGTATATAACGCGCACTATCAGTTTGATATGCAAATGAATAAACGACTAAATGAATTTCAGTTTAAAAAGTCGAAACGAAAATTACATCATGGCAAAAATAAGGCGAAAATACATTTTTAGACTTTGGGTAGGGAGTGAGTGAGGGCAGTGAAAATTGCTAATTAGCGTTTATAAAATGTTAATATACAAAAAAGTGCAAGGAGTGAAATAAAGATGCAGTAATACTTCAATTAAATAAGATTTTCCGAGTAATTATCTTTTCTTTGAATACATTTCTTCATTCAAATATATATCGTGTGATTACATCCAGCAGTAAAAAAATATTCCTTGTATAACGCGCACCTAGGAATTTCGCCCTAATTTTTTGAAAAAGAAGTGCGCGTTAGACACAAGTAAATACGGTAACACTTTCCTTCATGCAAGAGAACCCGCGCACGCGCACCGGATACTTCAATCGCGTTCTTCGATGCATCACTATGATCTTCCATTAGTGGCATACTGAGATTGCAACAGGTTGGATTTTAAAGATATTTCGCACTTTTTCATTCGAACACCTTTGTACAATGTAAAGGGGTCATTAAAAAGTTCCTGATTTTGTTTCATAACAGAAAAAAATGCATTTAAAATTCATTACTCTATAGATTGCATATAGTTGATAAATAAACGAGTATGTAAAATCACGTTTTCAGCATATATTATGTGAAACTGTCTAACAAATTTAGAATACAAGAACAACTAGTTGGATGTGTCAATCCCAAAACTTTATTCTATCTCAGAAGTATATTTTAATATTTAAAAAAAAAAAACGTGGTGACCCCAAAGTTACCCACTATCAAATTTCCTCGAGCATTTGACCTAGCCTAATGAGATTCTGGTATCCGAAAAGGCTAAAACGCAAAATTTAATTAATATTCTAAGAAAATGAGCTTAGTAGTGCCTCATGTTGGGTAATTTATACTAAAACCTAATAAGCATCTGTTTATGTCAAGACCTAACAGAATCTGAAATTTGATGGAATTTCGTCCATTAGTTCTTGAGATATAGTTATAACAAAAATTTGCAAAACGTAGCACAGCAACACCATATCTTGGACAATTTATGCCAAAACGTAAAAAAGCGTCTAATTATGTTATGGTGTAAAAGAATCTGAAGTTTGATGAAGTTCTGTGCATTAATTCTTGAGATATAGCTAGTTTAAAAAAAACCGTGTAAAATATAGCACAGCAGCACCATCAGTTGAAGGATTCATAACAAAACATAATCATCGTGTAATTATGTTATATGTCATTTTGTAACAAAATCTGAAGTTTGATGAAATTCTGTACGTTGGTTGTTGAGATATAGCTATCGGAAAAATCGTGCAAAGTGCAGCATAGCTGCACCACCTGTTGCAAGGTTAATACAAAAATATAATCAGCGTCTAAGTATGTTATATATTCTAGTGTAACAGAATCTAAAATTTGATGAAGTTCTTTGCATTAGTTCTTGAGATATAGCTATCGCAAAAATCGTGCAAAATGTAGCATAGCAGCGCCACCTATAGGGCAGTTCACACCAAAACCTTATCAGCGGCTATGTATCTCAGGGTATCGCGGAATCTGAAGTTTGGTGAAAATCTGTGCATTAGTTCTTGAGATATAGCTATCATGAAAATCATGAAAAACGTGGCATAGCAGCGCCAGCTGCTGGCCAATTTACGCCAAAACTTAATCAGCGTCTATGTATATCAAGGGATCAAAGAATCGGAAGTTTGGTAAAAGTCTGTACATTACTTCTTGAGATATAGCAATCTTGAAAATCGTGAAAAACGTAGTATAGCAGCGCCACCTGCAGGCCAATTTTCACCAAAAACGAATAGGCACTAATTCATATCAAGGTCTAACTGAATATAAAATTTTATTAAATTTCGAGCATTAGTTCTTGTGATAGAGCTCCCACAAATTTTTTGTCACATACAGACAGACATACAGACAGACAGACGGAGAGACTCACAGACAGACATTTTCTAAAAATAGTCAAAACGTGTTCAGGACCTTCTAAAACGTATAAATCCTTCGAAAACCGGTAGTCGAAAATTTTCATGAATCCAATACTTTCTTCTTTTAAAGATAGAAGAAAGTAAAAATTCAAAATTTGTTAGTGTGAAATATGATGTACAAATAAACAATTTCAATAACGGATTGAAAACCCAATTTATACTATTAACACCAATAATCCAAGAAATACTCTCTTTCTCTCTGTGTGTGTGAATACCTATATGTGATCCATGGATTTGCATGTATACTACATCGGTTGTTAGAAGTTAGTTAGTTGAATGGAATAATATACTTGAAAATTTCTTTTCAGCAGTTTCCGCGAATAAACGGAAATGTACTTGAGAAATTTTATGCAGAAATGTGTATTATTTATCGATTTTATCTGCACATTCTATAGTTTTTAAAAGATTTCAATTAACCGCTGATTGGTTAACCTCAGTGAGTATATAAAATTCAGCATTTTTAAAATATTATAATTTTATTAAATTACACCGCAAATGATTTTTTCCTACATAAAGAAATGCAACGGAGTTTTTTTTTTTATATGTCTCTGAAAATGAACCGTAAATAATATACACTTCAGCAGCAATACTAAACATGCCATAGTGATATTCAAAAAATCTATCAATTTAATGACAGTCGGATTTATATTTACGCGATTTACAGCAGAAATGGACAAAAATGACAGGCACATCGACAGACAAACAAGCAAATCAAATTCATAAACATTTATCAGCTTTGAAGGAAAGCTTTAAAAATAACAATCTTAACCATTTATCTACCGACGGTACTTATAAGTACCATTAAAAATTACTTATTATAAAATGGTTTTTATACCTCAATTAGTTGTAATATTATTTAGAATGAGTTATAGATACATTACTTTGTTTCAAAAGCATAAGTGGTTACACGAAACAAAATTATGGGTAAAACGATGATTTCTTTTGCCTTTGTTATCTTTTCAGCTTTCTTGGCACTGAGAGTGAGGGGGGGGGGGGGCTTTTTCAATTCGAAAGTATTTTTATATTTATATTGTAAGAACATCCTATTTGTGCATTTTACAATACCACAAAATACGAAGAAAACAATTTAAAATAAAAGATTTGAGTGGGGTTATAAATATTGTACAAAATCCCTGTAAATTCAAATTTAATTAATCCTTCTAAATCCTTCAATTCTTCTAAAATCTTTCAAAAATTAGTAAACGATTACGTAAATATTTTAATTCAGTTTAATCATTTTACGTAAAATACTTTAGAATATAAAACTTTCATGGACTCATAATTCGGTAGATAAAGGATTAAAATGAAAATATTCTTCTCATTAATTTTATAGAACATTTCCCTCAATATTAAAAAAAAATGCCTTTCCTCCTGTTTTTAAAAAAAAAATTCTGTTTACAGATTAATAGAATTTATATTTCGGCATGCCATAAGATATATCAAATTAGTTTTTCTTCAGTAAAATGTCGTTCAATTTTCGATTATCAGCTTCCAAACCACATTTTTGACAAAAACGAAAAATAAATTTTCTAACCTGTTTTTTTACTGAATTTTCCAATACATTGATGATGGATTGATTCTTGTGCAAAAGCGACAGGACGCCAATAATTCTTTTTAAAATGATAAATTTTGCGCATATGTCTTCTTGTAAAATGAAACTTCGGCATTTCACATTACTACATTTAAAAAAAGGGTTAAAATGTTGTTATACCCAAACAGTTAATCAACTGAATTCCTTTCTTAACTAATGACTTTAATATTTTCGCAATAAATGTCTCAATTTCTAAGCTTCTTTTAATTTTTTATCTTCTGTCAGTGATAAAGTAGCGTAAATTTTTAAAGTGATGACGGTGATAAATATGAAGAAAAAGATCGTTGTCTGATGATAAAACTTTTGTACGATGAAAAAAATTATAGAACTGGAGCGCCCCAGTTTAAGTTAAACAAATCAGTTTTTTCTGTAACAAAATTCCCTTGAGTGTGTCCCTGTAAATGAACAATATGTTCTATGCACAATTATTCTAAAGCAATCACTGGTTGGTTCACATCAATGTGTATATAAATTTCACTATGCTGGAAATAGTGTAATTTTATAAAAATACACCGAAAACTATTTTTTTCCTATAGACTGTAATGTGACGGAATTCTTTTCGGTGTCTCTGTAAATAAACCAAAAATAACATACACTCCATTAATATTACCGAACATGCCATAGTGATATTCAATATCATCTATAAATTTCATGACAGTCTGATTCATATTTACGCAATTTACAGTACGAACGGACAAACAGACAGACAGATTGATAGACAAAGAGGCAAATCAAATTAATAAGCACTTGTCAGCTTTGCTTGGAAAGTTTTAAAAATAACCATTTAAAATGAAAATATTCTTCTTAGCTGATTTTATAGAGCATTTCCTCCTATATTAAAAAAAATTCTGTTTACAGATTAATATAATTTACATTTCGGCATGCCATAAAATATATCAAATTAGTTTTTCTTCTGTAAAAATGTCGTTCAATTTTTGATTATCAGCTTCCAAACCACACTTTTGACAGAAAGAAAAAGGAAATTTTCAAACCCGTTTTTTATTGAACTTTCCAATACATTGATGATTGATTGATTCTTGAGCAAAAGTGACAGAACACCAATAATTCTTTTTAAAAATGATAAATTTAGCGCATATGTCTTATAACTTGTAAAATGAAACTTCGGCATTTCACATTAATATATTTTAAAAAGGGTTAAAAGGTTGTTACTGTCAAACAGTTAATCAGCTGAATTCCTTTTCTTAATTAATGACTTTAAATTTTTCGCAATAAATTTCGAAATTTTCTGAGCTTCTTTTAATTTTTATGTATTATCAGTGATAAATTAGGGTAAATCTTTAAAGTAATGGCAGCGATAAATATGAAGGGAAAGATTGTTATCTGATGCGAAAAATTTTGCAAAATGGAGAAAAAAACGGGGGTGCCACTCTTATTGAATATTCTAAAATAATATTTTACGTCCCCTCATTTTAAGAAAATGTGAATAATGGGAATAACTTGCGCTCTAATTAATGTAAAATTGAGCGAAAAATATGTTTTAGTGTTTATGGATTTTTTTTCTTTCTTCAGCTAAAAGTTAGTTAATTGAAAGGAATAACATAGTTTAAAATTACCGTTCAGCAATTTCAGTAAATAAGCTGAAATGTATACGAGAAATTTTGCTCAGAAATGTATGTGGTCTATTTAATATTTTTAAAAAGAGTTCATGTACAATAAATAGAAATGTGCATCCGGCAATTACTGTTCATAAGCTTAAACTATTCTGTTTTTTCTGTAAGAAAACTCTTTTCAGTGTGTCCCTGTAAATGAACAATAAATTCTATGTGCACCATCTTCTACAGCAAGCGCTGGTTGGTTCGCCTCAGTGTTTATATATATTGCAGTATGCTTAAAGTAATAAAATTTTATTAAAATACACCGAAAACGATTTTTTCCCTTTTGAACGTAATGTAACGGAATTCTTTCGAGTGTTCCTGTAAATGAACCAAAAATAATATACACTCCATCAACAATATTGAACATGCCATAGTGATATTCAATAACATCTATCAATTTCATGACAATCTCATTTATATTTACGCGAGTTACAACAGGAACGGATGAACAGACCGACAGATCGACAGACAACAAACAAACCAAATTTATAAACACTCTTCAACTTTGCCAAAAAGTATTTAAAAAACCCATCTTAAAATGAAAAAAAAATCTAATTTTACAGAGAATTTTCCTATATTTAAAAACTTTTCTGCGTACAGATTAATGGAATTTACATTTGGTCATGCCATGAAATATATAAAATTTGTTTTGCTTCATTAAAAATGTCGTTCAATTTTTGATTATCAGCTTCCAAACCACATTTTTGACAGAAACGAAAAGGAAATCTTCTAACCAGTTTTTTATACTGGGTTTTCCAATACATTGATGATGAATTGATTCTTGTGCAAAAGTGACGGAACGCGAATAATTCTTTTTAAATTGATAAATTCTGCGCATAAGTCTTTTTACTTGTAAAATGAAACTTCGGCATTCCACATTAATATATTTTAAAAAGGGTTAAAATGTTGTTACACCCAAACAGTTAATCAACTGAATTCCTTTCTTAAATAATGGCTTTAAATTTTTTGCAATAAATTTCTAAAATTTTTGATTTACTTTTAATTTTTATGTCCCCTCAGTGATAAATTAGGATATATCTTTAAAGTAATGGTGGCGATAAATATGAAGGGAAAGATTGTTGTCTGATGATAACAATTCTGCAAGATGAAAAAAAAAATAGAATTGGAGCGCCCATGTTATTGAATATTCTAAAATAATATTCTATGTCCCCTCATCTTAAGAAAATCTAAATAATGGTAACAACTTGGGTTCGAATTTATGTAAAATTAAGGTAAAAATGCCGTTTTAATTTTAATGGAATTATTTTTCTCTTCAACTATAAGTTAGTTAATTGAAAGTAATAACATAGTTAAAAATAACCGTTCAGCAATTTCCATAAATAAATGGAAATGCATTCGAGAAATTTTGTGTAGAAATGTGTGTGGTCTATATTTTAATTTAAAAAGAGTTCATTCGATAAAATGTACAACAAATAAAAACGTACATCAGGCAATTATTATTCATAAGCTTAAACAATTCAATTTTTTTCTGTAACAAAATTCCTTTGAGTGTGTTCATGTAAATGAACAATATATTCTATGTACATCATATTCGACAGCAAGCGCCGATTTATTCAAAACATTGTATATATAAATTTCAGTATGCCTAAATTAGTGCAATTTTATTAAAATACACCGAAAACTACTTTTTCGCTACAGACCGTGATATAACGGAATTCTTTTGAGTGTGAATGATTTATCTTTACATTTATTACGAATTATATTTACATTTATATTTTTTAGTTTTGAATGATTTATATTCACGAGAATTAAAGCACGAACGGTCAGACAGACAAACGAAATTCTTAAACACTTTTCAACTTCTGAAAGTTTTAAAAATAAGCACCTTGAAATTTTCGTAGAAAATTTTATAGAACATTCCGCTATATTAAATAATTTTTCTGTTTAAAGATTAATGGAATTTACATTTCCGCAAGCCATAAAATATACCAAATTAGTTTTTATCTCCAGTAAAAATGTCGTTCAATTTTTGATTATCAGCTTCCAAACCACATTTTTGACAGAAACGAAAAGTAAATTTTCTAACCCGTCTTTTATTGAATTTTCCAATACATGGATGATGGATTGATTCTTGTGCAAAAGCGACGGAACGCCAATAATTCTTTTTAAAATGATAAATTTCGTGCATATGTCTTATAATTTGCAAAATGAAACTTCGGCATTTCACATTAATATATTTTAAAAAGGGTTAAAAGGTTGTTACTCTCAAACAGTTAATCAACTGAATTCCTTTCTTAACTAATGACTTTAAATTTTTCGCAATAAATTCTCAATTTCTGAGCTTCTTTTAATTTTTTATCTTCTGTCAGTTATAAATTAGGGTAAATCTTTAAAGTAATGGCAGCGATAAATATGAAGGGAAAGATTGTTGTATGATGCTAAAACTCTTGCAGGATCAAAAAAAAATAATTAAAGAAATGGAGCGCCCTAATTATTGAATATTCTAAAAGTATATCAGCCGCCCTCACTTTAAGAAAATCGGAATAATAGTAATAAGTTGGATTCTAATTAATGTAAAATTAAGCGAAAAATATCGTTTTAATTTTTGTAGATTATTTTATCCTTGTCATTTCCGAAGCTAAAAAAAGTACAAATACTTATTTATAACATCTATAAATTTTAAAACAATCGGATTAATATTTACTCGAGTTAGAGCACGAAACGGCAGACATACAATCAGATCGACACACAGACAAGCCAAATTAATAAACACTTTTCAAGTTTGCTAGTAAGTGTTATAAAACCACCTTAAAATTAAAATAAACTTCTAAATTATTTTTATATATCATTTTCCTGTATTAAATAATTTTTTCATTTACAGATTAAAGGAATTTACATTTCGGCGTGCTATAAAATATATCAAATTAGTTTTTTTTTCTGTAAAAATGTCGTTCAATTTTTGGTTATCAGCTTCCAAACCACGTTTTTGACAGAAAGGAAACGGAAATTTTCAAACCCGTTTTTACCGAATTTGCCAATACATTGATGATGGATTGATTCTTGTGCAAAAGCGACAGAACACCAATAATTCTTTTTAAATTTGATAAACTTTGCGCATATGTCTTATAACTTGTAAAATGAAACTTCGGCATTTCACATTAATATATTTTAAAAAGAGTTAAAAGGTTGTTACTCTCAAGCAGTTAATCATCTGAATTCCTTTTCTTAACTAATGACTTTAAATTTTCCGCAATAATTTTTTTAATTTTCTGAGCTTCTTTTAATTTTTATGTCCTGTCAGTGACAAATTAGGGTAAATCTTTAAAGTAATGGCGGCGATAAATATGTAAGGGAAAGATTGTTGTCTGATGCTAAAACTTTTGCAGAATAAACAAGTTGGAAATTGTGCGTCGAACGTAGAAAATGAGGGGCGTTCGTACTATAACAGAGTTTTAAAAATATTAAGATTTTCGTGCAATAGTATACAATACTTCGGATACAGTATAGTATCTGAAATGTTTTGTCTTCCCCAGTAAATACTGTATGTTTTCTAGTAAACTGGAAGTAACTTGTAGTAAACATTAGTTACGTAGGTCAACAGTAAGTTACGTAGATTTTATAACATGTGATATAGTTTGATAAAATTAAAACATGCTCCAAACAATGTTTCTAGAATGCAGTTATGAAGTGTGGCCCTGTAAATTAAAAAACAAATTTTCTTTGCACCACCGATTATACAGAATGTTTACTTTAGTATATACTTAATAGATTCATATCGATTTCATCATGTTTGAATGTGTTTAACATACTAAAAATGCCTTTAAAACTATTTTTTTTCTATTGGCCGTAATGTTACGGAATACGTTTCATTATCCCTGTAATTAAACTATAAATCTGGATTTCATCCGATTGGCGTTAGGATAAACTAGTTTGGCCTAAAATCGGGTTTGGCCGGTAACATATATGTAAATTTCAGTATGCCTAAATTATTGTAATTTTATTAAAATACACCGAAAACTATTTTGTCGCTATAGACCGTAATCTAACGGAATTCTTTTGAGTGTGAATGATTTATATTTACATTTATTTTGTATTATATTTACATATATATTTATTAGTTTTGAATGATATATATTTTTGATAATTAAAGCACGGACGATCAGACAGACAAATTAAAGTTATAAAAACATTTCAACTTTGGAAAATGTTAAAAATAAGCACCTTAAAATTTTCTTTGAAAATTTCCCAGAACACTCCCTATATTAAATATACAGATTAATGGAATTTACATTTCGGCATGCCATAAAATATATCAAATTAGTTTTTATCTCCAGTAAATATGTTATTCAATGTTTGATTATCAGCTTCCAAATCACGTTTTTGACAGAAAGGAAAAGGAAATTTTCTAACCCGTCTTTTATTGAATTTTCCAATACATTGATGATGGATTGATTCTTGTGCAAAAGCAACAGAACGCCAATAATTCTTTTTAAAATGATAAATTTTGCGCATATGTCTTATAACTTGTAAAATGAAACTTCGGCATTTCACATTAATTTATTTTAAAAAGGGTTAAAAGGTTGTTACTCTCAAACAGTTAATCAACTGAATTCCTTTCTTAACTAATGACTTGAAATTTTTCGCGATAAATTTCTCAATTTCTGAGCTTCTTTTAATTTTTTATCTTCTGTCAGTGATAAATTTGGGTAAATCTTTAAAGTAATGACGGAGATAAATATGAAGGGAAAGATTGTTGTATGATGCTAAAACTTTTGCAGGATGAAAAAAAAAATTAAAGAAATGGAGCACCCCAATTATTGAATATTCTAAAAGTATATCCGACGCCCTCACTTTAAGAAAATATAAAAAATGGTAATAAGTTGGGTTATAATTAATGTAAAATTAAGCGAAAAATATCGTTTTAACTTTTGTGGATTTTAAGCTATTGCATAGCTTTTATCGCGGGCTTTGAGCGCGGCAACCGAATCCAAAAATTCCGTAACGAGGAAAATCCTAACACATCCGTAACGAAAAAACCTAACACTCGGCTAACGACGTTTCACTTCGGCAGACTTCGGCATGGTATCCTTCGGTAGACTTCGGCAGACATTGACGCGGCATTTTTCAGATATTTAGAGGATATCAAGTCTCAAACTTATATATCTTATTTCAGTTACTATAAATCTATAGTTTCAATAATAAAAATTGCTGATAGAATGTGTATAGAAAAGAATCGTCTTAAGATAAAACAAGGTAGGATAATGTAGCTTTTGGTGAGTGGAGACCAGCCCAATGGTGAGGATCGAAAAAATTAAAATGCTTATAACTCGCGATCTAATTTTCGTAGCGCAGCCAAATTTTGTTTGGTAATTTATTATGAGAGAGTGTTAATTTTTGGTGACAGGAGACCCCGCACGGTGAATGTCGAAAAATTTAAAATGCTTATAACTCGCTATCAATTTTCGTAGCGCGGCCAAATTTTGTTTGGTAATTTATTATCAGACAGTGTTACTTTTGGTGACAGGAGATCCCCCATGGTGAGGGTCGAAAAATTTAAAATGCTTATAACTCGCGATCTAATTTTCGTAGTGCGGCCAAATTTTGTTTGGTAATTTATTATCAGACAGTGTTACTTTTGGTGACAGGATATCCCCCATGGTGAGGGTCGAAAAATTTAAAATGCTTATAACTCGCGATCTAATTTTCGTAGCGCGGCCAAATTTTGTTTGGTAATTTATTATCAGACAGTGTTAATTTTTGGTGAAAGGAGACCCTCCCCCCCCCCCCATGGTGAGTATCGAAAATTTAAAATGCTTATAACTCGCGATCTAATTTTCGTAGCGCGGCCAAGTTTTGTTTGATAATCTATTATGAGACAGTGTTACTTTTGATGATAGGTGACCCCCCACGTTGAGGTTCGAAAAATTTAAAATGCTTATAACTCGCGATGTAATTATCGTAGCGCGGCCAAATTTTGTTTGCTGATTTATTATGAAACAGTGTTAATTTTTGGTGACAGGAGACCCCCCCCCCCCCACGGTGAGGGTCGAAAAAGTTAAAATGTTTATAACTCGCGATCTACTTTTCGTATCGCGGCCAAATTTTGTTTGGTAATTTATTATGAGAGAGTGTTAACTTTTGGTGACAGGAGATCCCCCATGGGGAGGGTTGAAAATTTTAAAATGCTTATAATTCGCGATCTAATTTTCGTAGTGCGGCCAAATTTTGTTTGGTAATTTACTATGAGACAGTGTTACTTTTGGTGACAGGAGACCCCCCACGGTGAGGGTCAAAAATTTAAAATGCTTATAACTCCGATCTAATTTTCGTAGCGCGGCCAAATTTTGTTTGGTAATTTATTATCAGACAGTGTTACTTTTGGTGACAGGAGATCCTCCATGGTGAGGGTCGAAAATTTTAAAATGCTTATAACTCGCGATCTAATTTTCGTAGTGCGGCCAAATTTTGTTTGGTAATTTATTATGAGACAGTGTTACTTTTGGTGAGTGACAGGAGACCCCCCACGGTGACGGTCGAAAAATTTAAAATGCTTATAACTCGCGATCTAATTTTCGTAGCGCGGCTAAATTTTGTTTGGTAATTTATTATGAGGCAGTTTTAATTTCTGGCAACAGGAGACCCCCGCCCCCACGATGAGGGTCGAAAAATTTAAAATGTTTATAACTCGCGATCTAATTTTCGTAGCGCGGCCAAATTTTGTTTGGTAATTTATTAAGGTGTTGCATGGCTTTTATCGCGGCTTTGAGCGCGGCGGAAGAATCTAGAAATTCCGTAACGAGAAAAAAACCTAACACTCCGGCTAACGTCGCTTCAGTTTGGCAGACTTCGGCAAGGTATCCTTCGGTAGACTTCGGCAGATATTGACGCAGTATTTTTCAGATATTTTGAGAATATCAAGTCTTAAACTTATGTTTTTTATTTCAGCTACCATAAACTGTAGTTTCAGTGATAAAAATTCCTGATTAACCTACATGTATTGTAAGATAATAAAAATATTTTAAACGATATTAACTTCTCATTTGTTTAATACAAGAAAAAAAATTATTATCGGTTTTCACGCTCAAAATGTTTAACTTGAATTAATCTCAAAGACAAAAAAAAAAAAAAAAACTGCATAAATAAAAAATAAATAAATAATTACAATTGCATAAGTTGTTAAAAAATGCTATGCAATAGCTTTACCGCGGCAGTCCCCAAGTGCCACACGTATTTTTTTTATCCTCGTCAGTTCAGAAGCTAAAAAAACAATACAAATACTTATTTATAACATCTATTAATTTCATTACAATCGGATTTATATTTACTCGAATTAGAGAAACGAACAAACAGACATACAGACAGACAAGCCAAATTCATAAACACTTTTTAAATTTGTTAGAAAGTGTTAAAAACCATCTTAAAATGAAAATAAACTTCTGAATTATTTTTATGTATCATTTTCCTGTATTAAATAATTTTTTTGTTTACAGATTAATGGAATTTACATTTCGGCGTGCCATGAAATATATCAAACTATTTTTTTTTCTGTAAAAATGTCGTTCAATTTTTGATTATCAGCTTTTAAACCACATTTTTGACAGAAACGAAAAGAAAATTTTCTGACCGGTTTTTTACTGAATTTTCCAATACATTGATGATGGATTGATTCTTGTGCAAATGCGACATAACGCCAATAATTCTTTTTAAAATGATAATGCGCATATGTCTTTTAGCTTGTAAAATGAAACTTCGGCATTTCACATTAATATATTTTTAAAAATGGTTAAAATTTTTTATTCTCAAACAGTTAATCAGCCGAATTCCTTTCTTAGCTAATGACTTTAAATTTTTCTCAATAAATTTCAAAATTTTTTGAGCTTCTTTTAATGCTATAAATGAGTTAAATATTATTTAAAAATCATAATGGAAATAAACTAACTGAAAATAAACTAACTAATCTCAAACTAAAAAAGGATTAATAAAATTGTATAAATTTTTATTATTTTTTTAATATTGTAAAAATATGTTAGCTTTATACTATTAAAACAGAAAGAAATGAAGAAAATTATTACAGAATGTTGTTCATAAAACAACTCTATAATGTTTTTCTATCCGAGATATTGATGTCGCCACTAGAGTTATTTATAGAATTTATGCTGTTTTAAAACTGAACTTCTCTGTTTCCAGAAAATTTACGGAAAACTTAATGTAAATATATTCTCAAAATGTCAATTACGAAAGTTCTACTTTTTTTTCGGAAAAATGAAACTATTCCGTAGAGTTTTACGGAAAAATTTTTGTATATTGATAGGTATTTTTTACAGTGTAGTTTTTTTGAGTGGGGACCAAGAGCCGAAGAGGTTAAAACAGTATATGGTTTATTTTGACTCGAGATCATTTTATCTTAAGGCCCCACAATAGTCACTGAAAAAGTCCCGAATGATAATGTATAGTCTATGGGAGCGTTCTTTTCAAATATCTCGCTCAAATTTTATTATTTTTACATGATTTTTTTTCCCATAGGTTAGCTGAGGATGATCTACAAAGGGGCTAGTTTTTACTGTTTCGATTTTGCTTATATATTTTTTATATTATGACAGCTTCAATTTCATAATTGGTTAAAACCAGTTTTGAAAATTAAAGCATTTTTCTTTTAAAACTGGAACCAAAATTGCAAAAGTAAAAACTAGGCCGGTTGTAGATCGTCCTCAGCTATCCTATGCAAAAAAAATCATGTAAAAATAGTAAAATCTGAGCCAGATATTTGAAAAAAAACGCTCCCATAAACTTTACGTTATTATCCGAGCCCTTTTCTGTGACTAGTGTTACGCCTTAAAGATAGGAATAAATTTCATTTCTCAAAAGATAAGACCAAGTTATAATATAGTATTTGAGAATCTGGGATCAAGGAAACGGGGAAAAAAGAGTTGGTTTATATGATTTTACTTAAATCTTCATAGGATTAGAAGAAGTCAAAGTAAGACTATGCTAATGTTAAATCTATGTGAGAATCTTTAATTCATAACTTCCTGAAAAGTCATCTAATTAAATTTTCTATATTTAATGAGATGGATTCCACATAACAAAACAAAATTAAAGCATTTTTAATTCAAAAACATAATTTTAAGTATGAATTTTTTTTATAAATTCATATTAAAACAGTTTGAATTATGTCATGGATTAGGTTTCACATAAAACGAGTCATAATCATCATACACATGAGTATATCATTCTACAGTTCATTCCAATTATTAAATTTCGTTATATAGATTTTTTTTTTGTTTTTTTTTTCAGATTGATCCACATCTACACGGTGGAAGGTGGTGCTTTTTTCGGCTTCATTGATGTGGGGATTAATTTGCTGTTTGACAGGGAAGTACGACGACAATTGAGGAGGATCCTTAACATGTTTATCACTTCTGCTGGGTTAAATTAGTTTCATTGAATTTGTGTGTTTCGATTTCATACTTATGAAAGCAATAAAAAGGTTATCACTGACCGCAGAAGCTTTGAAAAAAAGCACAGAAATTTTTTTTTATGACTCTCGTTTCAGCTTTTGATCTAAAAGAAGCCTTTGGTATTCCATTAAAGGAATTTACTACTATTAATATAGAATCCACATAAAATATCAACAATCATTTAAAAAAAATCAATGTCTACTTGTAATGACGAGACATTTTGAAACTCCAGTACTATGAATGTAATCTAGTAATACCAGTGATCGTGTCAGCAAGAAGAAATTCGTAATGTAGTCTGTGAAGACCCATACGACAGTACCCTGGTCGTTTCAGACCAGCACTTTTTTTGAGTGTATTTTTGTGCATGTTTAAGCACTAAATTTACATGTTAATTTTATCTAATTAGAATCGCAGAACACACTGACTTTTATTGTAGTGCTAGATGAAGAACATACATTGTAGATGTCGGTCCTAATATATGGGGAAAATTAACTGAAAGAAATTACGGCTAATAAAACGAATATTGCTCAATTAAACTGATAGCATTGAGTTTACAGGCAGTTCACACTAATTCTATATTACAGCTTTATTTTTTCAAAGAATAATGCCCTTCGAAAAACAGAAGTTCGGGAGGAGATTAGCTCTCCCATTTCCCTTCTTCATACTTATTCATTCAATCCCCAAAACTAATCATGGATACGGCTTATCATAAAATAAACCTGTGTCTAACATTCGAAGCAAGTCAGATAATTCTGCATAAAAACCCATCTGTGTATTTAACAGGAGTTATACCCATTCCCACCCCCTTTAAACTTATCTATTAAATCCTAAAACTATTCAGAGATCTGCCTTATCAAAAGAACCTTATCGAAAGATCCTTATCAAAAGAACCTATGTCCAAAATTTAAAGCAAATTGGATAATTCTACATAAATGTGAATCTGGCATTAAAGCCAACACTTTCCCAAAAACAACCTAATTAGAAAGAAGATAAAACTCAGCATCTTCTCGTGAGAGCTAACCGGACGTTAGCAAAAATTCAACACAAAGAAGTTAATGATTTGTTAGGTTCAAACTCCAAGCCTGGGAACAGATACTGTTTAGATTTCTTCTGACGCAGATTGAGGACTGACATCTCGGTTCGCTCCCGAATGACGATGGAGCAATCGGCAACATGCCGTGTCTGATCCGAATGAAGGCCCCTTTTCATCTTTATCTCTCCCTGTATATAGTTTTATGTTTCAATATTCAAGATTAAATTTACATTGTTTAAAAGAGTCTTCATTTAAATTCAAAGCACCAACAATAATTACGCAAGTAATTACACATAAATACCCATCTATATAATTCAAGAGTAGTTATCTCCCGTTCCTTCCTTTATAAATAAGCATTAACCTCCAAAACTATTCAGAGATTTGCCTTATCAAAAAGAACATATATCCAAAATTTAAAACAAATCGGATTATTCTGTATACAAAGCCAGTTATCAAATTTAAGGGACAATCGCCCATTTCTCTTATTTATACTTAGCCTTACAACTAATCAGGAGAGTGTTTTATCAGTATCAACCTACAGGGTGGTTCGTTATTAACATCAGGAGTTCAGAGCCCTCTAGCGAGTAAAGTTTTGGTCAAAACATAACCAAATTCGATCAGCATACATAGTATACCGTGGGATTTCGAATTCTTAAAAAAAATTTAAATAAAAAGTTTTAAAAATCGCCACTATGGGCAATTTTAGCGTTGTTTACCGACTAAAATGCATTACTTTGCATAAAATCAGTTGTGTATAGCAATCATGAGTATAAAAGGAAAAGCTGGGAGAGTTCTCATCATTATCAACTCTCACCATACTTTACTAGTCAAGCTGTGTTGTCAGCAGAACGAGAATTGCAATGATGCTCGTTCTGAATTTCACCGATTACAGAATTTGCTAAAAAAACCGATGAGCATAACAAATTTACAAAAGATGATTCATCGATTTCAAACTATGCGGCAACAAAGCCTAGAACGCAAAGTGACTAGTCAATAACAAGTTGACGAAGTTGTAACTACTATTGTCGAACAAGAGATGAAAAATGTGCAGGTACCATCAGCGCTCGGGCAGTATTCCAGCAGTATAAAATTGATCTGTACTATATTTTTTGCCATTTAATCATTCAACATTTACACTAATACACTTTTGGTGCGCCAAAATTGCTCCTAGTGGCAACTTTTTTTTTTTTTTTTTTTTTTTTTTTTTTTGACTAGCAAAGCATGATCCCATAAGGTGAGAGTCATCACAAAGCAGTTGGTCAGAGAGTTCTCCCAGCCTTAACTTTTATGCTCATTATCGCTACACAGAACTGATTTTGTGCAAATTAATGCATTTTAGCCGCATTTTAGATAAAATTGCCCCTAGTGGCAATTTTTTAAATTTTTTATTTTCTTTATTTTTTTAAGAATTCGAAATTCCATGGTCTACTATGTATGCTGATCAATTTTGGTTAAGTTTCGCCCAAAACATTACTCGCTAGAGGGCTCTGAACACCTGACGTTAATAACTAACCACCCTGTATATCCAAAAATTGAAGCAAATCGGTTAATTCTGCATTAAAAAAAACATTTACTTAAATCAAGAGGCTAGCTCCTCTTGATATCCACACTGTAAAAAAATTTAGTAATGTTTCCCATCTGAAACGAAACGTTTAATTTCTGAAAAGAAATTTCAGGTTTCATTTTATTCCGTTTTAAATACGGACATCTCAAAAATGATCGAAAATCTACCTGCTTCTATCCGTAATTACAACTATTAACGTTTTTAACCTGTTCGGGTCTGGTGTACTATTAATAGTACATGTCTTTTATTGGAGTATTATTTTAAGAAACACTTTTACTTCTATTTACATGTAGTAATGTTAGTGTATGTCTATGCATTTTTATTATTTACTTTATTCTCTTTGAACCTTTTGCAATTCTTTTATTTTAAACATATATCTCACTCTTTAAATTTAAAATAAAAGTTACTTTCCTGAAAGCATCATGTGTAATAAAGTGCAAAAAGCATTAAAAAGTTAAATTATTACTTAAATCTTGTTGTATATATATTATTTTCTAAACACCTCCTAAAATTCTTCCTTAGCCTATTGTCATATGAATATTCATTGAATAGTACGCAAAACAACAACATTCGTTATCTTTCAGACAATGAAATATTCGTTATACACTAATTAATCTATTTGCATAGCTAATGTTAATGTTATTAATCTAAATATAATTTTTTTAATAAAAAAAAGACCCAAAAAGGTTAAATTAAAACATTTCATTCTCGAAATGAACCTATTCACTTCAGAAAAGGCAATTAGTTGCTGTTTCCAAAACGGAATCAATGCAACTTTTTTTACAGTGCACCTTTATACTTATTCAATGGATTCCCAAAACCGGGAAGCTCTTTATAAGAATGAACCAATTCATAGATTGAACTGACTCATATTCAACCAGCAATTGACTCCTAAATTTACCATTATGTTTCCTTTTCCCAGTCCTTCACGTTTTCATACTTCTGCGTGCAGAATACGTACAATTATAACCTGCAAGTCAACCGTTAAATTCATGTTTTCAGATATTTTCCGCCAAGATATGATATGCGGACTCATTGCGTTTTAATATGCTAATAGAGTTTTAACTTATTCTGGAATTTCAGACGGAACTCGACGCGGTCATTGTTTGTGCTCATGCTTCTCCGTCTAATTTATTCATGCTAATGAGGAAAATTGTTGTTTGAATTAATTAACTCTTTAAGCGTCATTAACCGGAAATTTTCCGTCATATAATCTTTGCAATGAAGGGCGAATTTAATACGAAATTGATTAAATTATTTTTTTTTCAGTTTATAAAATAAATAAATATGTAAGGTAATCATAAGCAAATAATCATAAAAATAGTTTTAATGCATATTATTTTATGAATCATTCAATATAATGGGAAATATAAGCCGGACACTTAAAGGGAAGACTAAATTAAATGTATAGTTTTGTTATTTATTTAAAAAGAGATTTTTTGTAAAATAAAAGAAAATCTCGCTGTTTAGACAGTCATTAAATATATAGTGAGTTTAAAAAAAAGGACATTAACTTGTCCGGAATCCTTAACTTTTTTCTCTTAGGAAATATAATTAAAGTGCTTTTTTTTTCTATCCGCGAATATTTTTAAAGATTCTCTTCAAATGTACCAACAGAATTAAAATTTGTTTTCTAATGTAATCTATTTTTCTTTTCAAGCTTAAACTTTTTTATGTAATTTCAACCACCAGTGAAATGTTGTTTTAATTTAAAACCCGATGCTTTTCTTATTGCCTTAATATCTTTAAATATGGGTTTAAAGCATATTTATGTTTGTCTGTCCATATCTATCTATCAATCTATCTAGCTCTCTCTCTCTCTCTATCTATATATATATATATATATATATATATATGTATATATATACATACATACATATATATATATATATATATATATATATACATATATATACATACATACATATAAAAGTTAATTTATACCTGCGATAAATAATTATTTAAAATAATAAAATGGTTTCAAAACATATCTTAAAATTTCACGCAATTGAAATAGTTATGGAAATCATTTGGGATTATTTTATTTTTATTATTTTTATTTATTTACTTATTTATTTACTTGATAAAATGAAATACTTGCAGTAAATAAACACTTAAAAAAATACTCAATGTTCTAACAAAATACAGAGTTAGCGACATTTTTTAAATGCTATTATTTTTAAAATCATGAAAAGATGCCCCGTTTATTAAGTACTTAATGAGTTTTTACTCTATGTTAATTTGTATCGACATTTGTAACGTTTTTCCGTATAAAGAAGATAATTAAAGTGGTTTTTCACCATAGCCTTAGTTACTTTTAAAGGACTTCTTTATATGAAAACACACAGAGTTATTTTTTCCTTATTTAAGCAATATTTAATATCAAAGTTTCGATTTAATTTAAGATGCGTCATTTTTCTTTTATTCTTTGAGTGCATTTTTATACACTGTTACAAAGTTTTACAAAGTTTAATTAGGCGGAAAAAAGGAAGTGCTCATAATGGAATGTAAAATTTTGCTTACAAAGATAATCAAAAAAGGAATGCTCCTTTCAATCTTGATTTTTTTTGTAAACACAAGTTAAAATTCATATGATGTTTTAGGCAGAGATATTTAGCTCATGATTTATTAAAAACTGAGAAATAAATGTGTCCGCATGTATGTATGTACGTACGTTTTTAAGTACGTATGCATGTACGAAATGCTATAATTCTTGATAAAAATATAATATTTGATTCAAATTCTGACTAGTTTTCAGAATTCGTTAATTAAGAATAAAGAAAGATTTGAATTCTAATCCCCCTTCCTTAATCCAAAACATGAGTTTTACATGCAGATTTATCCGATTTGCTTCCAATTATGTATACACGTTTATTCTGAAAAGGCTAGTCTCTGATTAGATTTATAAGTTAATTGGTTAAGATGAATGGAGGGAGGACGGAGGAACTTATTCCCCAGTTTAAATTAGCTAAATGTTTTTTCCTCAAATTCTTTATTTTTTGAAGGACATTATTTTTCAAAATTAGAGTATTATATTTAAAAAGTTAGACTAATTTGTGAGCTCAACATCATAAGTTTTACATTGCACTTTTCTTTTCGTTACAATTTACTGTTACACGCATAGACAAACTATACTAAAGATTTATTCTAAATTTACAGTATAATCAAATTAAAAATGTGTAATACTAGTGATAATTACTAGTGTAAACACCGTCATTAGGACGGTGAAAAGGAATTGTGATTTTCCCTTAAAATTTGAAACAACTAATAAAAATATTCAGATACTATTATTCCGTAATCGAGCTGCCTAAACATTTTTGTCTTAACAGTTTTAAATATGTGTTTAAATTTCTCTTAAGCATCACTCAACGGAAAAAAAACATGCTAAATATGTATACATACCGAAATTTTATTTAATATTAGATGACTTAATAAAAGTTAATTTATACCCGCAATAAGTAATTATTCAAAATAATAAAAGGTTTTCAAAACATCTTAATTTGATACAATTGAAATAATTATAAAAATCATTCGGGAACCTTTTCTTTAATTGTTTTTTATTTATTTATTTATTTTATTTTATTTATTTATTGGTAACTTATTGATAATTTATTGGTATTCTTACAATAAAAATAAATTGATTAAATAAAAATAGAAACTCATTGTTCTAACAAAATACAGAGTTAGTGACATCTTTTAAATGCTATTTTTAAAAACATGACTCATTTTTTAAGTACTTAATGAATTTTAACTCTATGTTAATTTGTATCGACATTTTAAACTTTTTTTTCTGTATAAAGGAGTAATTAAAGTGTTTTTTCTTCATATCCTTAGATACTTTTAAAAGGACTTCTTTATATAAAGCCAAACAAATTTATTTTTTCCTTATTTAAGCAATATTTAAACATCAAAGTTTCGATTTAATTTAAGATATGTCATTTTCTGTCTTTTTTTTTATTTCATTTTTTTACACTGTTACAAAATTTTATAAAGCTTAATTAGGCGAAAAAAGGAAGTGCTCTTAATGGAATGCAAAATTTGACTTACAAAGATAATCAAAACGGAAAATACTCTTTTCAATCTTGATTTTTATAAATATAACTTAAAATGCACGTGATGTTTTAGGCAGGAATTTTTAGCTCACAGCCTAAAAATTAAATCCTGAAAAATAAATGTTTCCGCACGCTTGTATGTTTTTAGGATTTTTTCACCAAGATATGACTTGGAAGACCGTTTGCATTTTAATATACCAATCCAATTTTAACCAATTCTGGAATTTCAGCTGGAACACGATGACATGATTGTTTGTACTTCTGCTTGCCCGTCTAATTCATTCTCATGTTGATGACGAAAATGTTTGGTTGAATTAATTAATCAAGGACTAAATAATTTGTAGAATTTTTAGGTGCGTTCGTAATTATGCAAACACGTAGCACGTCTTTCAGTCCGTCCGTCTATCCATCTGCCCGTCCGTTCGCATATAACAACGCAAATACTACCCAACCGAATCGTTTGAAATTTAAAATATATAATTAATGCATAATTTTGTCGCGTCATTTCAAGATTTATGAATGAGTTTGGATGCATAGATCAATTACAGGGACAATCAAAAGTAGTCCGTTACATTACGGTCAATGGGGAAAAAGTTTCAAATGCATTTTAATGGTGTTACACTCATTCGAGCATAATAAAATTGATATGAATCTATGAAGTTCATATTATAATATACAATTTGCACAAACTGTGGTGTAAAAAACATTTGTTATTGATTTACAAGGCCACACAAAAGTTTTCCATTACATAATGGTATAGGAAGAACATTGTTTGGTGCTCGTTTTAATTATATTAAACTATTTCACATTTTACGAATATGATATACGTTGTTAAAGTGTAATAAGAGTTACTAGTCCTGTATATTTACTGGGCACAAAAAAGATTTCAACCACTACACTTTATCCGAAGTACTGTCTATTATAACAGCAATATCTGAATAGTTTTAAAACTTCGTTATCGTACGAACACACCCCATACTATGCTTTACGTGCAATTTCCAACTTTTTGTTATTTATTTATAAAAGGATTTTTCTAAAATCAAATAAAATCCTGCTGTTAAGAAAGTCATTAAATATATAATGAGTTAAAAAAAAAGAAATAACATTAACTTTTTCGGATTCCTTAACTTTTTTCTTTTAGAAAATACAATTAACCCTTCGGACTCTGGTGTCTCTTACACAAATTTTATTCGATTCGCACCACTTTTTAAAAAGAACTTTCCTTGAAGTAGACAATTTCAAAAATTATCTGATTAAATAAGGAAAATTTTATTTTCCTTTATTATTGGTGCCAAAGACAAATTCTGTAAGGAAAGAAGATGTCTCCGCAGCGGAGACAACGGAGTGCCAAAAGTTAAAATGCTTTTTTCTCCCAATCCGCGAATACTTTTTAAAAATTCTGATTAAATGTGCAACAGAATTAGAATTTGTTTTCAAATGTAATATATATATTTTTTCAAACTTAAACATGTTTTTATATAATTTCAGCTATCAGTAAAATATTGTGTTAATTGATGATAAGATGTTTTTCTTAGTGTCTACACATTTTAATATATTGGTTTAAAGTTCTTTCAAGTATAACTAAACGCAAAAATAATAAATAAAATAAAAAAAACGTATATTTTTAACGAGCTAAATATATATAGATGTAATTTATAATATCATTAAAAGTAGACAAGATTCACCAATGGATTTTATCAATAAAACAATAAACCAAAACGAGGAATTAGAATTGAATTGAATAATAATAATAAAAAATAGTAAAACGAGGAAATCTGAATAAATAAATAAATAAAATGAATGCAAATGAAATTTGTAGTACCAAAGCAGAATCGTCAGGCCCCAAATGCTCTGGGTTAATTTATAACCGCGATAAATAATTGTTCAAAATAATAAAATATTTTCTAAACAGTTATCTTAATTTGATACAATTGAAATAATTATGAAAATAATTTTTAAATCCTTTATTTGTTTTTTTATATTTATTTATATTTATTTATTTAAATTTATTTACATATTTATTTATTGATAAACACATTGCTTATAACAAAAATAAATTAACACTTAAAAAAAGAACCTCAAATTTATAGCAAAATACAGATTTTGCGACATTTTTTAAATGTTATTTTTAAAAACATAAAAAGCTATCCCATTTACTAAGTGTTTAAAGAGTTTTAACTCTATGTTAATTTGTATCGACATTTGTAATTTTTTTCCGTATAAAGAAGATAATTAAAGTGGCTTTTCTTCATAGCCTTAGATACTTTTAAAGTACTTGTTTATATGAAGCCACACAAAGTTATTTTTTCCTTATTTAAGTAATATTTAACATCAAAGTTTCGACTTAATTTAAGAAACGTCATTTTTCTTTTATTCTTTGAGTGAATTTTTATACACTGTTTACAAAGTTTTATAAAGTTTAATTAGGCAAAAAAAGGAAGTGTCCTTAATGGAATACAAAATTTTGCTTACAAAGATAATCAAAAAGGAATATTCCTTTTGATCTTGATTTTTTGCAAATATAAGTTAAAATACATATAATTTTTTTAGTGTTTTTTAACTCACAGATTACCAAAGCCTGGGAGTTTAATGTGTTCGCAAGTCTCTATGTAAGTATGTGTATGCATGTAAATGCGTACACTGTAAAAAATTGACGATTTTAAGGAAATTGCTTTGGAAATCGGTACGTCCGCCAATACAATTAATTCTTTTATAACGGAAAAATTCCCTTAAATTACAGAAAAAATTCTAAACAACACGGAAAATTTTGTGTAATTTACGAAACTTTTCCTGTTAAAAAACAGTGGATTGTACAAGCATCCCAATTACCAGTACAACCTCCGTAAAATCGTCCATTTCTTTTACAGTGTATGCATGAACGCAATGGGATAATTCTGGATAGAAATATACGATTTGTTTCAAATGCTAACTAGTTTTGAGGATAAGTTGATTAAGTATAAAGAAGAATTTTGAGGCTAATCCCTCCCCCACTTAATTTAAATAAATATATTTTATTACAGAATTATCCCATTTGCTTCAAATTTGGTATACCGATTTAGTCTAAAAAGGTGCTTCCCTGATTAGATTTCGAAGTTCATTTGTTAAGATAATGGTTTGAAAAAAGGAGAGCAACCCCTAACTCATATTTACTTAAATGTTTTTTTTTATTTCCTCAAAATCTCTATTTTCTGAAGGGTTTTCTAAATTTGAGTATAATATGCAATTACTGAGAATAGTCATTGAGCTCAATGTCATCAGTTTTACATTGCACTTTTCTTTTTGTTACAATTTACTATTAAACGCAGATATTAAAACATATTAAAGTTTTATTGTAAATTTACAGCATAATCCTATTTAAAAAATATATGTTATACCAATGTGCCCATTCTAGCACAGCGCATGGACATTAAGAAATCGTGTTTTAATTATTCTTAGATAATGAAATGCCCTTAACATCTTCAGACTTGAGGTACACAAATGTGTTCCTCCATTCTTTTCCTCATAGAAAACGAAACTGTTCGTTTTTTTGCATTTTTACTTTACTTCTTTACAGCTGAATGTTTTTTTGCTGTAAAACAAAACCAATAAATATCAGCACTGATGAATATTACCTCATAAAATAAATATTATTTTCATCCGAGTTTCGAAAGAACTTTCAAGACTTTGTAGCCAAGAAAGTAAGAAATATTCATGATTATGTAACTTAAAAGCTTTACAATAAAAAATGTTGAGGCTTTGCTGATCATTTACTTGTTCAAAGATCTTAATTTTGTTATTGCGTAAATTTATATTACTGATAGTTAAAGTTATGTTTTAAGGGGATTAGTATTTTTATATCCATATTTGTAAACCTAAATTACCACTCCCCTAAAGTACTGATTTCATAAAAATGACTCATTCTGTCATCTATGGTGTCATTTCGATTATGCAAAAACAATAAATATACATTTGTGGTGTTATTTTATGCTCAGGTCTGTAGAGGTTAAAATTTGAAACAATTGATAAAAATAATAGCATACTATTATTTCGTAATCGAGCTATTTGAATTAAAAAATCATAAAAAGTCAGTAAATCAAAATACAGTTTTGACACATCTTAGATTTAGAGAAGTACACTTTTCCTATTCAACGACGTAAAATTTAAAATTATGCAATGTTAAAAAGTAATTGAGTTTGAAAAAAAATAAATCATCTCTTCCAAAAAAAAATTAAACATACATACCTGAAAAAAAAATTAAAGACTATATTCATTGAATTAATATTAGGAAAATAGAGTACTTTTATGTTAAGTCAGTGATAGTATAAATCGTTAAATAATGCTCTCATTGACATAATTCATATTGCATTAATTTCACTACAAATAAAAACCTTTAACCCACTCATTAAAAAAGCATAATTTTGAAGGTTTCGCTACGGTAACTCCATTGTAAAAAATGATAATTTTTTAGATTCAATATTTCGAAAACGGCATAATCATTAGATTTAAAACTATATGCAAAAAATGCATTTGTATTTCATTTCAACCTCAGTTTGCCTAACATTTTTCTGACAAATACTTTTCGAGCTATTATTATTATTATTTTTTTTTTTTTTCATGAAATTAAACTTTTTCCTTTTCCGAAGTTAATGTGTGGCAAAGATTAGCGAAAAAGCCAGTCGTCAGCAACCATGGATGAATGAGATATGTGGAGGTGAAATAAGTGTCAAAAAATATTTGCAATATGAAACCATTTATCGCTCAAATTTTAATGTCCCAAACAAAAGCTCGTGGAAGAAATTTTTATTAATAAGACGAATCGAAAGAAATGAATTACAGCTAAAGAATATTTTAAAAAGAAATAGCAAATTTTTAAAATGGTCTTTGTTCTATTTTTTATTAAAATAAATGTTTGCTTTTAAAATAATTGAAAATGATAAACTATCAATAATTAAATGTCAAATTAAAATTAAATAAGAAATTGAAAACATTTGATATGAACTAAAAATTGTATTACTGAAAGTTTCCTTCTTTACAGTAATTTTTATTACTTTATAACGTAGATAAACTTATTTTTTATTTTATTTTATTTTATTTTATTTTATTTTTGCAAATAACAATGCGTATAAATAATTCAACTAGTTCAAACTAATTAATAGAGTTTCTTTTATGGAATGAAAATTTAAAATAGACTTCCATGTTGCCTACATCAATCGCTGCTATTTTACTTAAACATCTTTATTTCTTTTTAACAACATATTAATAATTGCATTTAAATAAATATTTAAAATATAATGATGA
>CAXHSM010001675.1:0-31000 GCA_964019185.1 Maratus speculifer
AAAAAAATTATAATCGCAAATTATTGTTCTTTTATTACTATTTTATAAAAAATATGTCTTAAGTTTGCCAACAATTTAACGATCACTATATATCTATTATCTTAAAACATACCGCTTATAAATACGTTTAAAGAAAAATAAAGATATTTTCAAAATAAAAGAACACGGATGTTTCTCAAAATTCTCTTATATAAATAAATATCAATAACATCCAGAAGTAGGGACATATTAGTAAAAAAAATATTTATACAGTAGTGTTCTTTTATTTATATTTTTTTAGATTTTACAAACAATTTTAAATACACCTTTAAAAATTCAGTTTGTTTTGATAATGTTTTCCTATTTATTAACCACAACATACATTTAAAATAGTTATACAGATGAAACTATCCAAATAATCAGGAACATTAAAATGCAGTGACAAAAATTTTATGAGGGTACTTTTGAAGCGAATAATACTCTGAATCTTGTCGATAACATCTCGCGCACTTATGAAATCTTGAAGAGAACATCATGAGCTATCACAGCTTGTTCAGATAACAAAGCATAAAAATTTCAAGCTATCGGAATTCTAACTTTAGATATTACCAATCAATTTTCATATTAAGCCACAGAAAGAGTATCCGTTGTAAATATTTAATCAAATCCTTTATGTCAGATAATGCTTGTGAAGCATTTTAAAGTAAATTAAGTCCATACATTTTCATTTATATATTAACCATATATATATATATATATATATATATATATATTAACCATATATATATATATATATATATATATATATATATTAACCATATATATATATATATATAGCAATTTTAGTTTTATTCAAATGCAGTTTCCCTTCTTGTAACACTGGAGTTTTATTTACAATAGAAATGTACATAAGGAACCTATAAACAATTTTTGGATTTGTGGAATTGGAAGGTATAACTGGGCGTTTCTCCTTACCTAAAGTATATTTAAAATTTTTAAAGAAAACAAATCGCAATTTCTTATTGAATTAAAGCCAATGAGAAACATTGTCCTAAAAGTTTATTTAAGTGTCAGGCAAGAAATATTTTTTTCATCAAAATAGCAAGGATATAAAACAAAAAAAATTTTTTTAAATATTTGTGAGTTCAGTTGAATCAGTATTTCTTAATTTGTTTTAACTTTTTTCTCAATCTAGAATAAAAATTTATAAATAAAATAAAGTGGAAATGTCACTTACTTAATCTACTTAGCACTATAGTTAAAACATTTTTTTAAATTCATAATACGTATTAGATGAAATTAGAAAGAACTTTTTAAAAACACCTTAAAAATTACAGAACTGCACGCACAGCTTTTCTCGATAAAATTTTCGATAGAACTTTTTTTTATCATGCACAAAGAATGCGTGCTGCTATGTTGAAAGCAGGAGGGAGATTTTCTGTAATTTACATTGTTCTTTTGAGAAATTCGTTTTTATCGTGTCGAATCACACAATCTCGTATTTCATCATAAAATGGAAATTTAACATATTTTTTTTCTACATTATGTTTAGGAAATATATGGCTGAACGTCAAATAAAATAATAAAAAAAATTGTGATATTGTATGAAGCATTAAATACCTGTTTAAACAACGGATACATTTATGCGTTAACCAAAACGTCCAAATTGCCGATATATATAGGATATTTGGAGATATGAACTCCTTTAGGAATCTAAACATGTCAAACACACACAAACACACATAAAACACACATTTTGCAGTGTATGTGCTGTAGGTTTACCTATTTATTATTATTATTATTATTATTTTAGGATCATGTTTAAGAGTATAAAATGCGTCGTCTGTTCCAAGTTGGGCTTGGGAAATCTGACAGGGGACATTATTCTTTATACCAGTCGTCTCGCTTTGTAATTTCTTATTCAATACATGGGACAAGATTTTTTTAACATGCTCTTTAGATATATAATTAAAATATATGAAAAATAAAAAAAGATTTTCTTTTCATTAAAAAGAAAAAATAGTCGGCATCATGGCAGCTAGTCGCAGTTCTTTTTTAGTGAAATTTACTTTCTTATAAACAATGCTGTTAAATATATGGACAGCTTAAAACGTTGAGTGCTACGGTGTCTGACACTGAACATTTCATCTGACATTTAGGCCGTGTCTGTTATTGGTAAATGATAGTGTAAAACATGATATGAAACTAAATATACCCATATTGTTTTAATTATTAAGAAAGTATAATCCTTTAATAAATTGAAATTAAGTCAATCTTGGAAAAATCATTAATTACTTAATACAATACGTTTTTCAAAGTTTTATATCATATTTTATTCTCTCGGACACTGGTGACTGACGCTGCTTAAACGGAAAATTCTGCGTCAGTCATCAGTGATTGATGTGGATTCGTGTAAACATTTGTACATAATAACATATAAATAATATAAGATCATTCTTGTAATCAAGGTGACTAATCTATGAATTAATACAACTGAGATTAGTCCGATCTGTAACAAAGATATTATCGCGTACATACGAGACACCAACCTGTCGCTAAAAATAATAAGAAATTAATTTGATGGAAAATTACATCTTTTAATACTCATAGAAAAAACCCCCTTAAGGGGCCTTCTATATGGAGAAACTGAGTCAAATCTTGGAAATTACAAACCACCACACAACATTAACTCTAGAAGGTTGCATTTTTCAGAAAGTTTTACCCTGGTCTATCAAATACATAATCATTCGATAAAATAGTTTAGGTAGTATCTATATTTAAAATTTTGCACTCGCATGGGGAAACTGACCTATAATTCCCTATTTATTTTTATAAAAATTCTTCTAGGTTACGATGCTTATTTGTTTCAAATATTAATAAAAATATATAGAAAATATGATTTAGTTATTCGAACAAAAATATGTAATACGGCAATGTAAAAATCATACATGATCCTAATAATGCATATTAAACAGCATCGTTTTTCCTCTTCAAGGGTAATATACTTTTTTATATAAAAAAATATGTGTCATTCCCCTGTAGGAATTAAAAGAGAATTTTACGATTTTTTTTAGACTACTGTAGTATGACAACTGTTTTAATGACAAGAAATGTTTTTATCAAAATTGCAAAATTATACAATTAATGCAAATTACAGAAAAAATACTTCATACAAACATTTATGCATTGCATAATAACATAATTAAAACATTATAAGATCATTCTTGGAAACAAGCTTATGGAATCTTGGAATTGATACAACTAAGATTAGTCAGACCTGTAAGAAAATAAAAAAAGTTTGTCACATACATATTGAATACCAAACTATCTTCAAAAATGAAAACAAAATAATTTGGAGGCAAATTATAACTTTTAATTCCTACAAGGAAAAAAACCTTAAAAGGCCTTTTTTATAGAGAATCTTTACCAAATCTTTATAATTTCAAACGATCAGACCACTTTAACTCTAGAATTTTGCATTTTTCGATAAATTGTATATTGGTCTAACAATTTGATAATCATTCGATATAGTAGTTTAGGAAGTAACTATATTTAAAATTTTGCACTCATATTGTGAAATTCATTTAATAGTAAAACAAATTACAACGCGTGTAGACTTTTTAATTATAATTCAAATATATTTTGGAAGGTAGAGCTGTAATTTTTGATTCACTCTAAAAATTGAATTACATTAAAATCATTCTAAGTTACAATGCATAACTGTTGCAAATATCAATAAAAAATATAAAATATATCATTTAGGTAGTGGAAAAATTAATGTAAAATGTATTTTCAAAAAGTCAACAATAAACAAAATTATGCTTTAGCACGAGGAAAATACACACAATAATTATTAAAATCGTCATTAATACTCTTGAATTTTAAAATAATACAAATATTTATACAAATATTTTATGAAAATATTCGATACATTATATTAAAGTGAAAAACTTATACAATAAATTATTTAATATATGACTCCTACTTCTACTCATAATGCTATCAATAATTACTACCACTGTTAAATTCTACAATAGTTTCGATCAAGTTGGAGTGAAACAAATGTTTTTTTTTTCTTTTTTAAATTTTTCATCAAATATCTTAATAACACAACTCTTTTTATGTGTCACTTTTACATAAAAAACACGGATATTTCTTTATATCAATTACTTTCTTGCATACATATTTCTACGTAAAATATCTGTCAACATTTTTACATTTTAAATGCACGCCAAACTGTATTTGATCGAGTTAATATTTTGAGAAATATATACTGAAAGTGCAATGCTGCCATCTGTAAGATATAAAATGAAGCAAAATACCAGCAAACAAATATCAACGAAACGATAAATGAATTTATTAACGAAAAATTGCAACTTTATTATTCCTAGGTCGTTTCATATAAATTGATTTTCTTGAACGCTCCTAACTGTTAAGTATCGTATAGGAAACAATCGTTATAGATTAAAACAAAGCTGTTTAAAAGATTTAATCGTCTAATATAAGTTAAACATTTCTCTTTTTGTGTATTTTTGTTATTAAGATCAGCAGTTCTGTTATATGTAATTTCATGATATGTATATGATATCATGTGTCTATCATATGTATATGTATCCTGTAAGTATCATGTGTATGTATCGTATATATCGTATATATGTATCATATGTGTATGATATGGCATTTTATGATATGATATGATTATATATTATGTTATTTTAGGATACGTATTTTTATGCTCTAAATATTATTTGTCAAATTTTATGATATTATTATTATATATATCATTATTATACATTTATTGTCAACATGTTAATAGAATTCTGCTGCATTGTCATTTTATTTTATTTTTATTTAACTTTATCTATAATTATAGTTTTTTTCTTTTCGTAAATAATTATTTTATGTCTAATAATTTTTATTTATTGGAATAGGGTGCATGATATATATTTTTAAAACATTGATAAAAAAATCTTACAAAAAATATATTTTTTTTAATTTTTATAGAAAATATGACTAAAATTTCTAGAAAAAGACTTAACTAGTCGGGTATAGCAAACCCAAAACATTATTCAATCTGACACACGTTAATACTTCCAGCAAAATGAAACATAGCAGCGTCACCAGTTAGGGGATTTACAGCAAAATCTATTATGAGACAACTTATTTCAAGTTCTAACCGATTCTGAAATTTGAGGAAAATCGGAGTATAAGTATTTGATATAGAATTGTCGCAATAATCGTGAAAAACTAGATACAAGCGCCGGATTTTGAATCTATTTACTCTAAAATCTAAAGAATACTAATTTCTATCGGTGACTAACTAAACATGAATTTTTATGAAAATTCGTCCATTAGTTGTTGAGATAGAGTTATTGCGATATTCATAAATAATGAAACATTGCAGCGCTACCTGCCGGGTAATTTACACTAAAAATTAAAGAATACTCTTTTATCTCAGGGGCTAACTGAATCCGAAGTATGATTAATATCCGTGCATTAGATCCTCAGATAGAGCTGTTGCGATAATCATGAATAATACCGCATACCTCTGCCACCTGCATAGCAGTGCCACTTTTTAGGCGATGTACACCAAAAACGTATCGGATCCAGTTTACATTAAGATTTAGCAGAATCTAAAGTTTTGTGAAATTCCATGCATTATATCTTGAGAAAGATCGCACTAAATATTTATTTCACATACAGACAAAGAGACAGGCTGACAGACTCAGAGAAAGTCATTTTGTAAAAATATGTTTTTTCGGAATTCCTGACACCTAAAACGCATAAATTTGTGGAAGCCGGAATTTTCACGAATCCACACTTTTTTCTTGTAAAGATAGAAGAAAGTAAAAATGTTTTGAATGTAACAATCTAAAAAAGAATTTAGTAGTTTGAAACATTTCTTTTCGAAAACTTTTTATAAAATTGTGCGTATATTTTTGCATAACATATTTTTTATATAATATTTTGTTTTCTATTTCATAACTATTTACAAAAACACACATACATATAAAATTGATATCCGTACATTAGCATAGACACTCAGTACGGTATTCTATTTTTATTCTATGTGGGAAAAATATTATAAATAAAATTATTTATAGAATTATATATGTTTATAAGATAATAAATAATAGGACATACTCTAAATAACTTGATGGGGATGATATTTAGAACAATGCATATTTACTGAACACGAACTCTTACTACATAAGAAACACAAACTTTAACAACAGAGAAAAGATAATCCTGAACTAAAACATTTTTGTTCCTTTATTATTCCATGGAATCAATCGGAAGACGTTATCTATAGTTTAACTGAAAACTAAAAGTGTAAAATACCACAGCTTTCCCCCACTTAATATTGAAGTCGTTCAGGATCTCTTCTATATTTACTGGATCGTCTTAGTATCTGAGGAGAAGACGAATAATTAGTTTTAAAATGTTCAGAAGCATCAACTTTAGAATTAGTAAGAACCGTCGCTTTTGGGTCGAATATTATCAGAATTAGTTGATTTAGAATTCGAAGAATCATGATCATGAGAGTCAGTTGGCGTAGGGCCTGAAGTAATTGGAAAATGAGTGTCAACTGGTTGTGGATCTGTGAAACTAGACTGTAATGGTAGAAAACTCCTTCACTTCACATTTGTATTTGCACTTCTGAAATTTTCTATATAACTTTCTTCCGAATTTGCATCATTAGTAAAAGAAATATCTTCCCCAAAATTAGTTATTTGATCAACATGCCTTTTTCAAAATATTCGAACCAACTTGAACTCTATAATGAAATTTTCCTTCTCCTACTATGATTCGACTAATTTTTCATTTGGCTTCTGGAGTATAATTTATTACAGCTACTTTCTGGTTGATTTCATTTTTTTTTACTTTAACTTTAGACTTTCTTGCAAAATTTGTAACATTCGGCACTATCAGATTTATGTTTGTTCTTATATGAAGTTTTAGAAATAAAGATACAGAACTCTTCCCCGTTGTAACCTGTGGCATCTTCCTGTACTGCAAAAGAAAATTATTCAATCTCATTTATAAAGTACCTGGTTCAGAAGCTAAGGCTTTTAATCCACGTTTGATCGTTTGCACAATTCTCTCAGCCTGTTCATTTCTAGATGGACGTTAACGTGCACTAAACTTATATTTTACACCATGGTTTTTCAAAAATATCTCAAATTTTTCAGATGTAAACTGCTTAGCATTATCTGATACTAAAGAAATAGGAAAACCGTATCGTGCAAAAATAGAAAAAAAACAAATAATTGTATTTTCTGAAGTTGTACTTCTGGCCATTTACTATAAGCATCAACCTCTAAAAAAGGCTTTTTTCCATTAACAGGACCAAAATAGTCAATATGAATTCTCTGCCATGGAGCTATAGGTCATTCCCAATTATGTGTATCAACTTTGAGAGGATTATTTTTCAAATTTATAAATAGAGCAATTTCTTGCAATACCTTCAATATCATGGTCTATTCCTGGCCACCATACAAAACTATGGGCTAAAGACGTCATTTTCACTATACAAAAATGACCAAAATGTAATTCTTTTAATATTTGTTGTCGATGAATTTTCGGGATAACTACTCTTCAGCCTTTTAAAATACAACCATGCTGAAAAGTAAATTCTTCTTGTTTACCGCCAAAAGATTAATTTTTTGGAATTTCAGAACTAGAAATGAAATGATGAAAAAATTTGACGCAAAACGGGATCAGTTTTTGTAGCTGAAGCAATAGATTTAGCATTTAAACATTTCCGGCACGGTCAAATTCTGTTAGCAAAATGAGAAATTAACGACTGTCACTGGAATTTACAAACGACTTTTTACAAAATTAAGAATCCCTTGATTTACACTTTGATTGTAAAAGCAAAATTTTATGAAAATGTTATTGGTGCCGTTTCCAAGTCTGGAATTAAAATTAGGTATCCCGGACTGGGCACAGTGTGCCGGAAAGGGTTAAGGCCCCTGTCCTCGCTCGAGGAAACGCTCGCGAGCTAATGCTATTCCTATGGGGAACCATTTTTCTAATAGCTCTTTCGCATTTTGACATTTTTGAATAATTTTTTTTTGCATTGGATAGCTGAGGTGCATGCCGACAGCGCACCATTTTTACTTTTTCGATTTTGGTTGCAGATATATTTTTTAAAAAGCACTTTCAGTTTCGAAACCGGTTTTGAAAGTGAAACTAACTTTGTAAAAAATATCTGTAACCAAAATCAAAAAAGTAAAAAAGGTGCGCTGTCAACATGCACCTCAGCTATCCAATGCAAAAAAAAAAAAAAAATATTCAAAAATGTCAAAATGCGTAGGAGTTATTAGAAAAATGGTTCCCCATAGGAATAGCATTAGCTCGCGAGCGTTTCCTCGAACGAGGACAGGGTCTTTAAAAGTAAAACAGAAAGCTGATTTATTTATATAATTTCAGATTCATCAAGTACGTCATTTGAGTTATATTTTTGGGGTAAATCTTCCCTACGTAATGAAAGACGTGAGAGTACATCGACATCTACGTGTTCAGTAGTTTTCTTATAACGGATGTCATTCTGGAATGTTTGTAAATAAATGACATATCTTTGCATTCTAGTTGCTGATAAAACAGGAATACTTTTAGAAGGTAAAAAAATTGAAACCAACAGTTTACTATCAGTAAACAAGGTGAATCTGTTACCGTACAAATACTGAAAAAAATCTTTTCACTAAATATAATTGATAATGTCTCTTTATCCACTTGACTGTTTTTCAGCATTAGTCAATGTTCTGGATACAAATCCAATAGGCTTCTTAGTATTATCTTGCATCACATGCGGAAGAACTGCAGAGATACCATAAGGAGTAGCATCAGTAGCTATGATTAAAGGTAGTTAAGATTGAAGTGAGGAAGAACTCTCTCAGAAGTAATTTCTCTTTTTATGCTTTTAAATGCTTGTTCAAACTTATAACACCAATTAAACTTCACATTATTTTTAAGTAAATTATTTAAAGGATATGCAATTGTAAATACGTTTGACACAAGTTTAGCGTAATAAGTTAAAAGACCTAGAAATGCTTTTACCTGGGATACATTTACTGGTCTAAAGGCATTTATAATTGCTTCAATTTTATATTGTGTTTTTTGAATACCATGTTTATCCACTCTATACCCATAGCAAGTAATTTCATCTGCCATGAAGAATGATTTTTCTTTGTTTATCCTAATATTATAATTTCTCAATCTTTCTAATGCTTGCTTTAATCTCTGTAAATGAATTTCATCTGTTTCCCCAAATATTCCAATATCATCTATAAAAATTTTAATTCCCTTCAATTCCACTTAAAATTTGCTCGATTTTTCTTTACCATATAGTAGGAAAATATATAATTACGAACACATCTTGAAAAATAAAGCAAAATGTCAGAATAAAATTAATATCTATTTTTAAATTAAGATGTCAGTTTCTAAGGTAAAAGTATACTGAAGATTGAAATTACAACCAAAACGATTTAAAAAAAAAATAAAAAATAATAAAATAATAATAATTTTTTTAAAGTAAAATAGAAATTTTCTGCTAACTCCTGTATATTAAATTTTTAGTAAAGGAAACAAAGTTTGTGATATGCATAGACATTTCCAGCTGCAGAAATAACGTACATAATGTATATGTAGGCTAATCCGGGCAAATCTTATTTATAACTGATAGGCTATAAAACATTTTATGTATTTTTTTGCGATCTGAATGCATTTGTTGCATATTTTCTTCGGTACTGTTTATGTAATCGCATTTTAGCTAGCGTATAATACACGTCAAACTCAATGCCAATTAAATATTCGCATTTATAAACCGGAAAGTATTTACAGTGACTTTGCAAAATTTATGTCATTTATATACATACAGTCGACGCTCGTTTTTGCGAACTCGTAGGGAACACTCAAATGGTTCGTAAAATAGAAAGTTCGTAAAATAAAAAATCATGAAAAATGACATGAATATGTACATTATTTATGTCTATTTTTAACAATATCCCTCCATCTTCATAGATGATGCAATATTTTAAGATTATTTATTCTGAAATAGAATTATACATATATTTTTTAAATATATAAGAAAATTCAAAATACGAATTTATGCACAGAAAAAAAAATTAGCACTCAGAAGAATATGTTTTTAAGCTTTGAAAACGTTGCATGTGAAAACATAGACTGTATTAGTATTTAATGGATGAAAATACATAGATAAAAAATTAGGAACGGAAGTAATCACTTATCTTTTTTTGTTTTAATATCACATTTTGGAAAATACATGTTTCCATTTTATCTATGCTTGAAATCATTTCACAATTATTGTTCGCTTCAAAAAAGTGCCTTAGCCCTGACAACCATTGAGCTGCTTGTTTGACAGTCGGGCATTGGATTATTTCATTTTCTTCTTGTTCCAAATCTGAAAGTTCTTCTTCCTTTTCACTTATTGCGTCAGCAATAATTTGTTCCTTTGATATTTATTCCGTACAAATCACGTCTGAATCTACACTCAAAAAGTCCTGGAATGAAATTTCAGGCAAAAATGGATTTCTTTTGCGGAGTTCATTTATGAGTAGCTCATCTCCACTGATATCGTCGGCTACATTGTCTTGGTTTTCATTAATTAAGGTACTAAAGCCTGCGTGCTGAAATGCTTTAGCTATTGTAGTCGCTTGAACATCATTCCATGCACGTATTGACAAATGCATTGCACCCAGAACGTCAATTTTATATGGCTGATTCAGCTCCAATCCCATGACTACTCTTTGCAAAAGCACTCTTCTATATATCCGCTTGAAACTATTAATCACACCCTGATTCATCGGCTGTAAAATTGAAGTTACGTTGGGTGGAAGAAACTCAACACGAATAGATTTAAGATCTGAGACTTCAACGTGAGCTGAACAGTTATCCACAATTAGCAAAATTTTACGTTTTTCCAAAACAAATTGACGATCCAAGTCTCTTAACCATTATTCATAAATGTACCCAGTCATCCATGCATTTTGGTTAGTATGGTATGCAGCTGTTAACATTTCTGAAGCATCTAGGCTTCAAGTTTTTTCCAATGAAAAGCAAGGGCAGTTTTTGTGTTCCATTCATGTTGGCTGCCAACAAAATTGAGATTCTCTGCTTACCCTTTTTGCCTCCGCTGCATTTTTCACCTTTGAAGGTAAGTGTCTTTTCCGGCAGCATCTTAAAAAACAGGCCTGTTTCGTCCGCGTTAAAGGCATAATCTGGAGCATATTTAGTTAGCAATGCTTTTAAATCGCGTTCTTTCCATTCATTTGCCAAAGTCGTATTTGCTGTTCTACTTTCCACACAATTTTCTGAAGCTCAAACCGTGCCTGGACTTAAATTTTTGTAACCAATCGTCTGAGGCTTTGAAGTCTTTGATGTTCAGCTTCAAAGCAAAAGAATTCGATTGTTCTTTAAGGAGATTACCATCTATGGGAATATTCAGTCCTCTCATTTTCCTCATCCAAGAAATCAAAGCTTTCTCCAATCGGGGGTGTTTTGCTTCTCTGAAATATTTACGAGAGGGGTTTTTATTGGTGCTTCTATTTCCGACGATTTTCTCTCGAGATTTTAAAATTCTGAAGAGACTATTCTTTGGAATTCCATACTTTTTTGAAATTTCTGTCTTACTTAAGATTCTCTCATCTACTTATTTTAAAATTTTCTTTTTTACCTCAACGGAAAAGCACATGCGTTTCTTTAACTGTGACATACTGAAATTCTGTAATGTTCTGGTCCAATCTCCCTCTCGACTAACGAGACTTCACAGATTGAGTAGTCCAGAAGGTATGAGAAAATAGACGATTGCAGAATGCAATTTTTTAAAAGATTACGTTTTCCTTTCAACAATGAAACCAGCCTGTACATTTAAGTTTCACTCGCCAACCAGAGGCTTTCCAGAAGCGTGCCTTTAAAATCAGTCATAATAAACCACGTGAAGCTAAATAAACTTATTGCTACGCTACCTCCCTCCCGAAAGCGTGGAGGGGGGAGAAAATACATTCTTGAAATACACCTGCTGTCTTTTGCACTTGTTGAGAGTATAATTGACGTTGGTACTTCTTTACGGTACTTTAAAAATAAATAAATAAAACAATTGCAGAATTATAAAAGTTAAGTTCGCAAAAAAGAGATTTTCATAATTTGTAGTTCGTAAATGGGAGCGAAAATTTATATAGCGTCTATGGGAATGTATTCGGAACCACGCTCTAGTTCGTAAAATCGCAAGTATTCGCAAAAAAAAGGTTCGTAAAAACGAGCGTCTACTGTATATAGTAAGAATTTATTGAATTGAATTCAGAGAGCTATCTTTTCACCATCCCCGTACTTTTTAGGATATTAATTTACTAACGGTAGGCTCCATAACTAACTCTGACACGACGGCCGGGGATGCCAATTTGTTTATAAAATATATTCAATTCATATTATTTATCTAATTGTTTTTATTAAAAAAGACAATGATTGAATAATTCTTGACAAAATGTTCTTATTACAAATTTGGATGGTATAAAAAAATCTGCACAAAGACTATCATTTAAACATTCACAATGAATTTAAACTTACATGATAAAAAGAAGAATAGTAAAATAATATATACCTATATTTTAGATTTCAGTTTCAAAAGTTTTAAACTAATATTATGACTTTTAAATTAATTTTATTTTTTTAATTAAGTCTTTTAATTTTTACGCTTATAAAATGTAACTTATCCTTTTCATGCAATGTATTCTAAATGACATTTTTTTTAAAAAACAAAAACATGTAATATTTATGTGCATGTCTAAAAATATCATATGTAGAGAAAATAATTATACTCTTTAAAATTATATTCTTTATAATCTTTCTTTTCTTATTCCAGTTATTAAAGATTTCAAATATAATCGTTATGCATTTCAATTAAAACTGTCTTTGATAGAATCGCGGCTAAGCACCAGCTAATGGCACACAAGAGATTTGGTTCTTAGTGGATATTTAATGATATGATTTCTCATTTGGTTTACTTCCCTGTTTAAAATCAAAATGACTACAATATGTGGGGAGACATTACTATGCAGATATATTACGATATCGACCCGAAACATGTTTCGAAGGCTAAAAGATAATTAAAAGCCTCATAATTTATTCAGGTACATAACGTGCAATTTATGATATTAATGTCTTTATTTCATATGACATATACCAAACAAATTACATTAAGGTAGTTAATATTATTTTTAAATTCTTAGATTTTAATAGGTTGATATGATTTTCTGTTCAGAGGTCTAAATTTTCAGCGAAATATTATAATTACACACATAAACACACACACACACAAACACACACACATATATATATACCGGGTGTCCAGTAAATGACTGACCCATTTTAAAATTAAATAATAAAAAAACGGTTTGAGATAAAAATGCGCGGTTTTCGGTATTGTTATTAGAATATCAATAAATTTTCAATACGCACTTCCTTAAAATAGTTCTAATTTCGGCCAAAAGATGGCGCTGGCGGCATCAGACTGCAGAAATATCGCCTGTTTTCTTGTTCTCAAGCTGATGATCTTTCCGGCTCATTTTCCCGAGTCGAATCTGAGTCGAAATGTTGAATCGACTCTGCACTCAACTACAGAAATAGGATTTGTTGATTGAAACGAGATTTAAAATAACATTTAAGATTGAACTGGGCCTATTGTAACAACCTTTGTCTATTGTAACCTCCTCAGACAAATATCACGGGAAACTATAAAAACTAGTTTAAAATTACTGTAAAACATCTCCAATGGTGTATCAATTTATAAATAAATATTCATGAAAAGAAAACATTTATTAAAGAAGCGTTCTAGAAAAATTAAAATTAATTTAAAAGACGGTCTTTAGTGTTTCAAAATTATCTTCGGAATATGTTATTTTAACCGCTTAACTGATACGCTTTTTTACGTACAACGAAATGAAAATATGGGATAAACGCCGCTTTTTTAAAGCTAAAATAATCGTAATATTTAATTTAAATATTTCTTCTATTAAATAGTATGAAATTGCATTTAAAATTTTTAGTAGTGTCAGAAAGCTGTAAGTGATGGAAGAAGCAAACTATAATTGCCGGTATGTTGTACGGGCAAACCACTTAAAATTTTAAAACAATGGTATGCAAATAGCGTTGTCAAGTCTCCTGTCTAAGAAAACTTATAAATTGGCACATTAAAATTTTATAAATCTTACTATAAAGGAATCCGTCTACAACAAATCCTGTTTTAGACATAAAAATTTATTGATCACGAAGTAGAAAGAAACATACAAAACTACCTGCTAAGGCAAAAACCTGCCTAAAACAAAATATTATTATTTTTTCCGAAAACCGAATGCATCCCTACTTTATATTCATATTTTGTCATTTAACGTATCAAAAAATTTATTACGAAAGCCGTGAGAGATTTTAAGATGTCTTTTGTACACACCTCGCCTCCCCCCACCCACACACGGCAGGAAACGTATCTACGCTAAAATGTACGGATATTCAAAAAGAAAAAAAGAAGACGTATATTTTTTTATAGCCTGTAAGTCATCCCTCTTCAAAACTTTACGACAAAAAGCATCATAGAACCTGAAATATATTTTTGCCTCCACCCCATATAGGAGGGGAATATGTAATCTCGTTCTTTTCCCCCGGTATGAGGAAAAGAACTAAAAAAAACATTCTGAAAATATCTCCTGTATCTGATTTGAAATAAGAAATATTATTAAAAATATTTTTTTTATCTTTTTTAAATTATGTATAAAAAGATACCAATGTTCAATTTATTTTTCCAATATTTATATTTATAAAATTGAACTAAAATAAGTAGACATTCAGTTTTATCTAAAATATCTATGGCCTCACCAGTGGGCGATAGTTTCTGACGTCTCAACAGGCGTTTAAATCAGCATTGTAATAACCTCTTCTATTTACAGTTTAGATTACGCAAATACTTCAAAATTTAAACTTGATATTGTGCTAAGAGCATCAATTTGATGTTTATTGCTTTTTTACTGTTATTCGGTATTGCATTACACAAATATAGCTTCAAAATTTTTAATCTAGGCTTTTAAAACCAATTCGTATTTCAACCATCGAATCCAACAGGAGAAAAAAGTAGAATCGGGAGATAATAAATGAAAGAAAGGATCGGGACAATGGATACTGCATTGGCTTCTGAAATATTTTCAACAGCTTTTGTTTCACGCAATATTTAAAAAAAAAAAGTAGAAGAAAAAGAAACGAAACATTATTTCAGTAAAAAGTTTCCGTAAAAATGTTTTGCCATAAAATTGCCTATAGATATTTTAGTTTGGTTTGGTTTATTTAATGTCGGCCGATTAAGTACACGTGGGATATAGGTCAGAATGATGAGGGGATGGTCAGGGTATGCCCTGCGTGGGTGTCTTTGTAAAGGCATTTAACCCGTATTTACACAAGAAAATCCAAGGTTCGAAGAAAACCACGGAAAATTCCGAACGGATATGCCGACAGACGCGATTGGGTTCGAACCCAGCACTGCCGTCTGCCAGTTGAAACGTCAGAATCTATCACCCACTGGTGGGGCCATAGATATTTTAGATAAAACTGAATGTCTACTTATTTTAGTTCAATTTTATAAATATTAATATTGAAAAATAAATTGAACATTGGTTTTTTTATACATAATTTAAAAAAGATAATAAATCATATTTACATAAATATATTTCTATATATACGTAAAAAGAGTATCAGTTAAGCGGTTAAAATGACATATTCCGAAGAGAATTTTGAAACACTAAAGAACATCCTTTAAATTAATTTAAATTTTTCTAGAATTATTACAAATATTTCTAGGATTCTTTAACAAACGTTTGCTGGTCATAAATATTTATTCATAGATTGACATATCTTTGGAGATGTTTTACAGTAATTTTAAACTAGTTTTTGTAGTTCCCCGTGATGTTTGTCTGAGGAGGCTACAATAGACATAGATAGTTACAATAGACCCCGTTCAATCTTAAATGTTATTTTAAATCTCGTTCCAATCAACAAACCCTATTTCTGCAGTTGAGTGGAGAGTCGATTCAACATTTCGACTCAGATTCGACTCGGGAAAATGAGCCGGAAAGATCATCAGCTTGAGAACAAGAAAACAGGCGGTATTTCTGTAGTCTGATGCCGCCAGCGCCATCTTTTGGCCGAAATTAGAACTATTTGAAGGAAGTGCGTATTCAAAATTTATTGATATTCTAATAACAATACCGCAAACTGCGCATTTTTATCTCAAACCGTTTTTTTTATTTAATTTTAAAATGGGTCAGTCATTTACTGGACACCCGGTATATATACATGCATATATTCATATGTAAATCCTTATCAGTATATGGGTTCTTTTAGGAGATCTCTGTAACTTTGCTTAAGAAAAATTAAATGTTTGCTTTTTTTTACATTTTTCCATCACGTCTTATTCACGAGCGAAATATTATCATTACATACATAAACACACACACACATATATATGTATATATATATATATATATATGCATGCATATATTCATATATAAATCCTTATCAGTATATGGGTCCTTTTAGGAGATCTCTGTAACTTTGCTTAAAAAAAATTAAATGTTTTTTTTTTTTTTTTTTTTTTTTTTTTTTTTTTTTTTTTTTGCATTTTTTTTTTGCATTTTTATTAAAAGTAATCAAATGACTTCTTCTAAGCTGAATTCTTCATAATATAAATTTTACTTTCATTTGACTTTGCAAAATGCCGAAAAATGTCCAAAAGACAGTGTGCCCATGAAAATGAAAAAAAAATTCATAAGTATTTAATTTAATAAGTATTAACATACATGAGTATTTAACAAACTTTTTAGGTATTTTTGTTGATTTGTAGGTTACTTATTTCTTTAAAGTTCTTAAATTCATATGCTTATTTTTTATCTAAGTGTTTTTATTATTGAGCTAATTATTGAATAAATGCTGTAGAAATGTTGCAGTTATATATTTGAGCATGTTAAATAAATTTCCAAAGGCTACAATTTGAACAGTCATATTGATTCAAAATTTATATTTTAAAAATAAAAATAGAAATGATATATATATATATATATATATATATATGCATATATTTATGATTTCAATTAGTAAATTTTGTTTTTGTAATTAATTCTTTTAATTTTTGCGCATATAACAGGTAAAATATCCATTTTGTGTACTGAAAATGATATTTTTTTCTTAAACATAAACATGTAATTAGCATAATATTTATCTAAATATGTAAAAATTTTATATAAATGAAAATAATCCTACTCTTTTTAAGTATATTCCTTATAACCCCACTTTTCAAATTCTTATTATTAAGGAATTCAAATAGTACCGTTATGCATTTCAATTAAAACTGCATTTTAGAGAATCGCGGCTAAGCACCAGCTAATGACACAGAAGAGATTTAGTACTTAGTAGACATTTAATGATATGATATCTCATTTGGTTTACTTCCTCTTTTAAACCATAATGACTACAATATATATGGAAACATTACTATGCAAATATATTATGATTTCGATCTGAAATGTGTTTCGAATACTGAAAGATAATAAAAAGCCTCATAATTTATTCTTTGGTGTTGCATAACAAACGATTTATGACATTAATGTCTTTATACCATATCACGTACACTTAATAAACTACATTAAGGTAGTTAATATTAATTTTATTTATGATTTCTTAATAAAATGATTTGATTTTCAGTTCAGAGGTCTATAGATTTGGGTAAATTTCATTACTATACATTTTACTTGTCATTATAATTATGTATATATGTATATATATATATAACTAATAATTATAAAATAATTAAAATCAACAAAAATTGTAAAAATCAATTAAATGGATACCTTCCACAACTATAGTAAACTCTTCAGACTCCCACCCCCCACATATATATACATATATATATTCTCTTAGGTAATTGAGTCCCCATTAGGAAACCTCTGTTCTTCCTCTGTTCAAAAATGTCTGATTTTTCATTTTTTTTCATTTGTACATCATTTCTTAATAGCTAAATGTTTTTTTTCTTGCGTTGAAAGCGAAAGAATAAATGACTACAAATAGGCTGAATCTTTCATAAAATACAATTAATTCAATCTGATTTTGCAAAATGCCGAAAAAATTCCAAAAGACAATATGACCAAGAAAGTGATAAATATTTATAAGTATTTATTTTAAATATCTTTCAGTATTTTTCTTTTTGAGGATTTTTACGTTATTTACTTGTTTAAGCTTATAAATTTATATAAAAATTATTAATCTACGTGTTTTTATTAATGAAAATAATTATTGAATAAATTCTGTCGAAATGTTCCGGTTACATGTTTGAATAGAATAAATAAATTTTCTTCGCCAAGACTATAATTTAAACAGTCATATTGAATCTAAATTTACATGTTAAATATAATAATAGCAAAAGATTGTATACCTATATTTTAGATGACAATTTCAAAACTTTAAAATTAATTTTATTATATTTAAATTAATTTTATTTTTTTTAATTAATTCTTCTAATTTTGTCGCACATAACAGGTAAAATATCCATTTCATGAAATGTAATCTAAATAATATTTTTTGTTAAACATAAAATGTAGTAAACATAATATTTATGTGCATGTCTAAAAATATCATATACAGAGAAAATAACCATACTCTTTCAAAGTATATTCTTTATAATCTACTTTTCCTATTCCAGTTATTAATTATTTCAAATATAACCGTTATGCATTGCAATTAATTCTGTCTTTGAGAGAATCGCGGCTAAGCACCAGCTAATAGCACACAAGAGATTTAGTTCTTAGTAGATATTTAATGATATGATTTCTCATTTGGTTTACTTCCCTCTTTAAAATCACAATGACTGCAATATGTGTGGAGACATTACTATGGAAATTTATTGCAATTTCGATCCGAAACGTATTTCGAAGGCTAAAAGATAATTAAAAGCCTCCTAATTTATTCTTTGATCGTACATAACAAATGATTTATGATATTAATGTCTTTATTTCATATCACGTAACCAAATAAATTACATTAAGGTAGTGAATATTATTTTTAATTTTTTGGTTTCTAATAGGCTGATATGATTTTCCTCTCCGAGGTCTATATTTTTAAAGAAATGTTTTATTATACACATATACACACACACACACACACACATATATATACACTTTTCAGACTATGAGCCCCCATTAAGAGATCTCTGTAATTTTGCTCAATAAATTAAAATGTCTGTTTTTTTCTGCGTTGAAAGCGAACGAATAAATGACTTCTTCTAAGCTGAATTCTTCATAAAATAAATTTAAATTTTATTTTTACTTTTCAAAATGCGGAAAAATAATAAGTATTAACTTTAATTAGCATTTAACTAACTTTTTCAATATTTTTGAGGATTTGCAGGTTACTTACTTATTTAAAGCTCTTAAATTCGGACACATATTATTTATCTACGTGTTTTTATTAATAAAATTATTATTGAATAAATGTTGTCAAATTATTCAAGTTGTATATTTGAGTGTGATAAATAAATTTCCAAAGTTTACAATTTTAACCGTCATGTTGATTCAAAATTTATATTTAAAAAAAATGATACATATATGCATACATTTATTATTTCAATTTCAAAACTTAATTTTTGTAATAATATTTTTTAATTTTGCGCATATAACCAGTAAAATATCAAATTTGAATATTCTTAATGACATTTTTATTGAAATATAAGCATATAATTAGCATTATGTTCATCTATATATGTAAAAATTTCATATGAAAAGAAAAACAACCCTTCTCTTTCTAAGTATATTATTTATAACCCCAATTTTCAAATGTTTGTTATTAAGGATTTCAAATATAATCGTTTCGCATTTCAATTAAAACTGTCTTTGAGAGAATCGTGGTGAAGCATCAGCTAATGGTACACAAGAGATTTAGTTCTTAGTGGATATTTAATGATATGATTTCTCGTTTGGTTTACTTCCCTCTTTAAAATCACAATGACTGCAGTATGTGCGGAGACATTACTATGCAAATTTATGACGATTCGATCCGAAATGTGTTAAAGGCTAAAAGATAATTAAAAGCCTCATGATTTATTCTTTGTTTGTACGTAATAAGCGATTTATGGTACTAATGTCTTTATTTCATGTCACGTACACCAAATACATTACATTAAGGTAGTTAATATTATTTTTAAATTCTGAGCTTTTAATAGGTTGATATGATTTATTTTAGGAGGTCTATAATTTTAAGCCACTTCAGGACCACAGGTGCGTATACGCTCCGAGCGTATTTCCCCTCCGGAGCCCATGGGTGTGTATACGAACCGCACTGAAAAGCACTCTTCAGGCCCACGGGTTCGTATACGAACCAACAAAGTTTTTTCAGTAATTTTTTCTCCTGCTAGATGGCACTGTAATACCGAAATTTTTTAAGTGAGCGAACTTGTGGGCATTGACCTTCAATTTATAGTTTGTTTTCTTTCAGTCTTTGGTTGTTGGCGACTCCCTGTGTCGTGTAAACCAATGCACGTGCAGGCGGCTTTGTAGGGTTGGTTATGATTTAAAGGGCTAAAGCGTTTGGCGGTTGCTCTCCAGTGTATTTATTTTCTAAGAATGGGGAATGAGTGGAATATTTTCGGGGGTATGGGGGGGTAGGGAGTTCTTATTAGTGCTTTTCAGAGAGGGTGTATTTTCGATATTCTGTTTTAGTTAGTAGCATTCGAATATTCATGGCGAACAGAGCATGATATCTCACTGAGAGTGAAATTTTGCAGATTATGAATGAACCAGATATTGATATCAGTGAAAACAGTGATTATGTGCAAAAACAGCTACACAGAAAAAAAAAGAAACAAACTTATTATGAATGCAAACTTTGCAACGTAGGACTTTGTGTGGACAAATGTTGTGATGTTTTGTTGTTTGAATGTACTTCATATGCATTTTATGAAAAAAATATTCTTCTTCCGTTTTTATATGTATAATGCGTGTATATGATTAATGTTTCAAACCCTTAAGAAAGCAAAATTTTACAGATTTTCATATATTATGATTAATTGATTATATTTCATTTTATTTATTTGTTTCTTTTATTAAAGTTTTTTCGTTATAAATGTTACTTCATAACCTTACTAATTACATCAGTTTCAAACCAATTTTATATTCATTTATATATTTTTTTAATTTTTTTTATTGCGTTAGACTTAACTCCCAAAACTCCTCAAGCCCGTAGACGCGGACAGATTTGAGACGCGCAGCCTGGGGAAGCTATCCTTTCCTACAGCGGCGGTCCCGAATGAGTTAAGGAAATTTTATAACCATATGTTTATATGTTTACCTATATATATATATATATATATATATATATATATCAACATCAAAATGGCGCCCACGGTTACGGTTATAGATACAGAAACTCGAAATTTTCCAATGAAAACACCCTTTTTTTTCATCGCAAAATGCTCAGCGCACGCGAAAACCTAAGGAGCGTTGAAACCGTACGTGCATCAAAAGAAACGGTCACTTTATGCACACACAAAAAACTGTTCTGCGTATCCTCCCCCCATAAAAAACACGATTGGGGCGGAATTTGCATATGACACAGAGTCAGTACACTAACCTTTTATTACAACACAAATCGGAAAAAAAACTTTTATTTTGATTACACATTTTCCACAAGGGTGCCATCACAGGCAATCACACATTGCATGGTGGCGACTGTGGACAATACAGCCGAACATTACATCGCATGAGGGATGTTCGCAATCTCACGTCTGACATATTCTTTCAAGTCCGACAAAGTTTTTGGATTGCACATGTACACTCTAGATTTTAGATATCCCCAGAACCTGAAATCTATATTAGTGAGGTATTAGTGAGGTCGCGAGATAGCGGAGGCCATTGACGTTACCAGTTAAGGTGAAATGTGCCTCATCCATTCATAATATGCGAAGAGGCTGATCGTTATCTCCATCATATTGGATAAGAAATTCATTAACAAAGTCTATATGTTGTTGATGGTCTCTCACTTCCAACATCCGGGCGCGCTGGTATCGGTAAGGAAACAGGCGGATTACAGATCGCAGTATTTTTAAGACCATTGATTTTGGTATATCAAATACACGAGATGCACCTTTTGTAGTTTGCATGCGTCCTCTGGTCACTATGTGATGCACTTCCATAACAGTATCCTTAGATACAGTTGGTCGTCCGGATCGTGGACTATCACTGATAGCAGCCAATTTCTTCGAATTCCATTACTAAATCACAAAGAGCTTGTGAAATACATAGGCCGCATATTTGGCGATGGTTTCGACGGTAAACGCGCCAGGTTTTCGCAGCACTCATCTCATTTTAATAATATAAAAATCATTTAAATAATTAATTTTGTTAGCATCTGCGAGCGCCAACTGAGGAACTAACATTCTCGCTCTACTTTTTATACGTTTCCTACTTTGACTATCTGGCAAACGATGCTCCATGATTGGTATTTTGTCTCTGTTATAATCAAATTTTCTTCGTGCTCCTTGGACGTGTTTTTGGGGGAAACTTCCGTAGAGCTGATTTTGTGGGAGCATAACGCGTCCGTTTATTGCAATAACCATACCGTTCCAACGCTCTGTAGGGTTTTTGAATTGGCTGAGCATTTTGCGATGAAAAAAATGGGTGTTGCCATTGGAAATTTTCAAGTTTCTGTAACTATAACCGTAACCGTGAGCGCCATTTTGTTGCCATTCACAGAATCTTGAGCCTCTGAATAGCTCTGAATAGCTATATCTGAAATTTCACCTCGATCGGTTGAACGGACTGGCCTTTAGAGCTCCATATATATATCCCGTATATATATATATATATATATATATATATATATATATATACAGGGTGAATATAATTAAAGTCCGAGTTTCAAAACGCTCTAAAACGCGAACCACTCTTTAGAATGGCGTCAAAATTTAACAGCGTATTATTGAAGAAGGAGGAAAGAACATGAACCAAAAAAAGTTCCAAATTTTAGCGACAGATGGCGCTGTAAGCGTCAGAATTTCGACTACAAAGGACAAATCGTACAACAACGGCTAAGGCGTAAGTTACACAATATAAACCAACTGTATTGTTCAGTGTGCATGTCTGTACGCGTGTGATACTGTTAGTTACGTAAGCCCATCCACCACGGCAAAGTCGTACCACATCGGATGAGAAAAATCGGTTTTTAATTGTCCTGGGGCCAAAAACAGCATAAAAAGCATCCATCCAATCGGTTTTTAAGTTTGGCGAGACTGGCGCAAAACATGTTTAATATGCTGTCCACCGTTGTGTGCAACAAGATTAAATCGGGAAACAGCATGTTCCACAACCGATCGAAGTGTATCCGGGGTCAAGTTCAGAATGTATTGCGAAGTGCGTGTCTTTAATTCAGCTACGTTGGCAATCGGAGTACTGAGCACAATATCTTTCAAATAACCCCACAGCCAGAAATCACACGGATTAAGATCAGGTGATCGGGCCGGCCAGGCTGTAGGGAATTTACAACTGATATTTCTAGCATTTCCGAAATGCCGCCTCAACAACTGCTTCACTCGATTTGCAATGTGCGGAGGAGCGCCATCTTGCATAAAAATGATACTATCCAGACATTCACGCTGTTGCAGAGCTGGAATGACGTCATTACGCAAAAGAGACTCATAGCGCTGACCATTGACGGTAACGGTAACAGGACCTAAAGCATCCGTCTCCTCGAAAAAATACGGCCCTATGATAAATGATGCCGAAAAGTGCGCACCACACAGTGACCTTTGCAGGCTGAAGTGGTACTGGGTTCGTTGCGAGTGGATTTTCTGTTGCCCATATTCGGCAATTCTGTGTATTGACATATCCCGTCAGGTGGAAATGGGCTTCGTCTGTCCACAGAATTTTCCACGGCCAATCATTGTCCACTTCCATGCGAGCGAGAAATTCCAAAGCAAAACGCTCACTTGCTGGCAGGTCAGAAGGGAACAACTCCTGCACATGGCAAATTTTATAAGGATAGCATTGCAGGATGTTTCGTAGAATGTTATGTACCGTGCTAACAGGCCTGTTCAATGTTCGGGCAATTCTCCGTGCACTGCATGGTTGCTCACCACCGCTAGACTCTTCCTGAACTGCTGTGGCCACTTCTTCAACTACCGCCGAATCGCATCTTTTCCTTCCTCTACCAGACTGCACATCAAACGAGCCTGTATTTTCGAATTTTTGCATCATTTTCACCAGACCTCTGACACTCATCGGTCCAGCGCCTTTTTTCATATCCTTAAGAGTCCTGAACTTCTGCAGAGCCACTGGTGCAGTATCACCGTTCTTGTAATAAAGCTTTGCAAGCAGAGCACGATCCTTCATTGAGACACTCATGACCAACGTCTGAGAAGCGAAATGAGGAAACACCGTTTACCCAACGCTTTTATAACACCTGAAATTGTCGTGCGCATGCCAGGTATTTTAATTTACATATACTGACGCTTACAGCGCCTTCTATCACTCAAATTTGGAACTTTTTTTTGGTTCATGTTCTTTCCCCTTTCTTCAATAATACGCTGTTAAATTTTGAAGCCATTCTAACGAGTGGTTCGCTTTTAGAGCGTTTTGAAACTCGGACTTTAATTATAATCACCCGGTATATATATATATATATATATATATATATATATATATATATATATATATATATATATATATATATGTAATAATAAATATTTTCCCGTTTCCATTTTGCTCCAAATTCATTTAAAATTGTACTTTAATATATATTTAATTAATATGTTAACAAACGATTTCTAATATTATTATCTTTATTTCATATCACGATCACCAAATAAATTACATTAAGGTTTTTTAATATTATTTTCAAGTTCTTAGTTTCTAATAGAATGGTAAGATTTTCTGTTTAGAGGTCTATATTTTATTGAAATCTTACCATTATCCACACACACACACATATATATATTTATATACCCTCTTCAGTCCATGGATCCCTTTAGGATATCTGTAATTTTGCTTTAAAAAATTAAATTTGTCTTTTTTTTTACATTTTTTCATTACTTTTTATTAACTAAATGTTTTTTTTTCTTGAAAGGAAACGGATAAATGTCTTCCTCTGAGCGGAATTTTCATAAAATAAATTTTATTTTCATATGACTTTGGGAAATGCCGAATTATGTCCAAAAGAGAATGTGACCAATAAACGGAAATCATTTTATAAATATTAAATTTAATAAGTATTAACATTCATAAATATTTTGCTATCTTTTTCAATATTTTTGAGGATTTGTACGCTGATTACTTCTTTAAAGTTCTTAAATTCAGATTCATATTATCTATCTAAATGTTATTATTAATAAAATAATTATTGAAAAAATCCTATCGAAATGTTCCAATTATCTATTTGAGTGTTATAAATAAATTTCCAAAAACTACAATTTGAAGAGTCATGTTGATTCAAAACTTATATTTTACAAATAAAAATAGGAAAATTATATATATATTCATATATTTATGATTTTAACTTCAAAACTTAATTTTTCTAATTAATTCTTTTAATTTTTCGCATATAACCGATAAAATATTCAGTTTGTGTTTTCTACATTATATATTTTACATGTAATTAGCAGAATATTTATCTACATATGCAAAAACTTCATATAAAGGGAATATATATATATATATACAGGGTGTCCCTAAACAAATGGTATGTACGCTAGGGGGTGATAGAATACATCAAGACGAGTAATAGTAAATAGCAAACCAAGGGTCCCAAAAGTTTTCCAAAGGAGATAGCCGCCATTAAAGTTTGGGGTCCAAAATTTCAAATACACATAAAAAACGGAAAAATTGGTCGATTGATTTGCGGTTTTCACTAAAATTATTCTTTATGTTAGTATTTTCTTGAAAATAAATTATAAAGATAAATTTCAAAAAATGCTGATAGAGGGCGCTTTAGACTTTGAAGTAATGAAAAACTATTTTTTGCCGTGATTTTTTGCATCTCATTAAATGGTATCTTAAGCTTAGACTCAAAATTAAATTTTGAGCTCAAAATCTGAATAGATGGAAGCGGTTAAGTAGCACAAACTTAACTGTGTTCAGAGGATTTAAATTTCAAATGATTATAAAAAACGAAAAAATTGGTCGATTGACTTGTGGTTTTCACTAAAACTATTCTTTAGGTCAGTATTTTATTGAAAATGAATTATGAAGATAAATTTCAAAAAATGCCGATAGAGGGCGCTTTAAACTTTGGAGTAACGAACAACTACTTTTTACGTTATTTTTTGCATCTGATTAAATGTTTTCGTAAACTTAGACTTAAACTGAAATTTTGAGCTCAAAATCTGAATAGTTGGGAGTGGTTAAGTAGCACAAACTGAACTGTGTTCAGAGGGTTCAAATTTCAAATAATAATAAGCAAACGGAAAAATTGGTCGATTCGTTTGCGGTTTAAAGTAAAACTATTCTTTAAGTCAGTATCTTCTTGAAAATGAATTTTAAAGATAAATTTCAAAAAATTCCGTTAGAGGGCGCATTAAACTTCAGAGTAACCAACAACAAATTTTTACCGTTATTTTTTTGTATCTAATTAAATGCTTTCCAAAACTTGTTAAATGTTTTCGAAATCTTAGATTTAAACTTAAACTCAAATTCTGAATCGTTGGGAGGGGTTAAGAAGTGCAAACTGAAGTGTTGAATTTTACCCCCCCCCCCCCGCTCGAACACAGTTCACTTTTGCGCTACTTAAACACTCGCAATGACTCAGAATTTGATCTCAAAATTTAAATCTAAGCATTTGAAAGCATTTAATGAGATTTTAAAAAAAAGGTTAAAAATAGTTGTATGCTACTCCAATGTCTAAGGCGCCCTCTATCGGCATTTTGTGAAATTTATCTTTAAAATTTTCTTTCAAGAAAACACTGATTTAAAGAGTAGTTTTAGCAAAAACCGCAAACGAATAGACTAATTTTTCCGTTTTTTTTTACAGTTTTCCGTTTCGTTTGAAATTTAAACCCTCTGAACACAGTTCAGTTTGTGCTACTTAACCACTCCCAACTATTCAGATTTTGAGCTCAAAATTTAAGTTTAAGTCTAAGTTTACGAAAACATTTAATCAGATGCAAAAAATAATGTAAAAAGTAGTTGTTCGTTACTCCAAAGTTTAAAGCGCCCTCTATCGGCATTTTTTGAAATTTATCTTTATAATTCATTTTCAATAAAATACCGACATAAAGAATAGTTTTAGTGAAAACCGCAAATCAATCCACCAATTTTTCCGTTTTTTTATAGTCATTTGAAATTTAAACCCTCTGAACACAGTTAAGTTTGTGCTACTTAACCGCTTCCAACTATTCAGATTCTGAGCTCAAAATTTAAGGTTTAGTCTAAGCTTACGAAACCATTTAATGAGATACAAAAAATCACGGCAAAAAGTAGTTTTTCATTACTTCAAAGTTTAAAGCACCCTCTATCGGCATTTTTCGAAATTTATCTTTATAATTTATTTTCATGAAAATACAACCATAAAGAATAATTTTAGTGAAAATCGCAAATCAATCGACCAATTTTACCGTTTTTTATGTGTATTTGAAATTTTGGACCCCAAACTTTAATGGCGGCTATCTCCTTTGGAAAACGTTTGGGACCCTTGGTTTCCTATTTACTATTACTCGTCTTGATGTGTTCTATCACCCCCTAGCGTATATACCATTTGTTTAGGGACACCCTGTATATATATTTATATATATATATATATATATATATATATATATATATATATATATATGTATATGTTTAATTCACATTATGCAATAAAAGTTCAAAATTTTCAAGGATAGAGTGTATGTCAAAAAGGTAAACAAATAACCATAAAGAATTAAAAAACAATAAACAAAATGGAGGCAAGAAAAAACAGTCTGTTCTTGTTCAGAAGGAGGACAGACGAAACCTAATCCCACCCCTCTTCTTTAAAAAATGAAATGTTTCAGGTTTCTGAACGCCCACCAAACCTGCATTCAAAAAAATATATTCCAAATTTTTTAATGAACAAAGCAAAGAAAAACACAAATTACTTAATCATAACCAATAATATAAAAAATATAAAAAAGTAAATAACCTTTACTATGCTAAAAATCTCTGCAACAACTTATAAACTATTTTAAAAGTGAATGCAGAGTTTGGCAAGCCTCCTCCCTTACCTAAAACAAAACATTGAAATTAGGAACAGTCATACCTGTTTCAAACTCCTGCCTGTAAAAACAACAAATTAACTAGAATGCTCCCTCCGAGTAGAAATTGTATATAGTTTCAAGAGCCTGGTTTGTAAAACCTCCACAAAACTCAAACCATCCAGTTAAACTCGTTCTAAAAATATAGACTTTAGAATAAAACTTTCATAAAGAATGTCCCTGACATGCTTCCCGGACATTCTTCTTGACAGTCCTCCCTCTCAAGAACAACAGACTGTATTTTCTTGCCTGTATTTTGTTTATTGTTTTTTAATACTTTATCGTTAAGTGTTTACCTTTTTGACATACATTCTATCCTTGAAAATTTTGAACTTTCATTGCATAATATGAAATATAACTTGTAGCATTACATATGAGCTGCTTAAGCGCCAATGGTGCTGCAATTTCTTCATGATGAATTGATACTATATACATGTATATATATATATATATAAATGCCAACTCCTATGTTTGATATAGTTTGTCATTAACGAGTTATTCCACATATTGATGTTGATTTGTAGCATTATCTAATGGTTCTATATAAATATATATATATATACAAAATCCGATGATTAAAGTGCAGCGAGGTGTTATCAGATTTCTCACTGCGTCAGACTTTGAGACACTTTTCAGACTCCGATCAGACTCCTTGCTGCTCTTTTATCATCGGATTTTGCGATGGGAAAGCCATGATGGCTTCACAGGCACTGCCACGTCAATTGGACGGAACTCACTTGCAATCTCCATCTTTCCCCCTTCATGCACAAGCACCTACGCATGTTCACAACTACGCTATACTCAAATCGCATCTCTCGATGTCTCACTACTTTATTCCAAAGCGGCATATTCAAAATCCACCGGTTTGGTAGTTAGGGCGTTTTGTACCTTTTCATTTGATCGCCCATAGTATATATATAACAATTAATTATAAACATAAAAATAATAAATGAATTAAAAGGAATATTTGGAATTTCCAGAACTCTAGTAGACTGGTCGGACACTATGTATATATATATATATATATTCTCTTAGGTTTCGGTCCCTTTTTGGAAACATCTGTTCTTTTGCTTATAAGAAACTAAATTGTCACATTTTTCTTTTTTGCATTTGTACATTATTTCTTAATAGCTAATTAATTTTTTTTCATTGAAAGCAAAAGAAAAAAATGCCTGCATGTAGGCTGAATCCCTCATATAGTACAGTTAACTTCACCTGACTTTGCAAAATAACTAAATATGTCCAAAAGACAATTTCACCAAGAAGTTAATAAATTTTTATAAGTATCTAAATTAAATCGTTTTCCGAAAGCTTCCTAAATATTTCAGTATTTGTAGGTTATTTACTTGTTTAAAGCTCTTAAATTTATATACAAAGTATTAATATAAGTGTTTTTATTAATGTAAATAATTACTGAATAAATCCTGTCGAAATATTTCAGTTACATATTTGAATAGGATAAATAAATTTTATGCGTAAAAACTACGATTTAACCCATAACTACTGTGGGCGGTCTGTCAGACCGCTGCATATTTTCCCGCATTCATTTCCTCCCCTCAAAATAAATAATGATCCTCACCCTTTTTTCTACCTTCCTGAAACGGACCCCCAAGGTCACATTCCGTTTGTCATTCAGCTAGCTACTTTTTTTTTACTCTTTTCTTGGGGGAGCGGTCTGACATACCGCTCACAGTAGTTGTGAAACTGTTTTTGTCCGAGAAGGATGTTTTTATTTTGTGGATAATTTTATGCTTTTTTATGATATTATGGAAAAAATGGAATGTAATTTTTCGAGAAAACGTCCTGTGTTCCTCTCACAAAACGAAATTGAGGAGCTTGTAAAAAATTGGTCAGATATAGAAAAACATGTAGAAGATGCCCCCCAAGTAAAAAAAGGAAAACAATCTATCAGTGCATTGATTGTAAAGATCCAATCTGCTTCAATGTACGAAAATTTGGCTGTAACTCGACATTTTCTGCTGTGTAGTAAGGTACTGTTTTATATATATAAGGTACTGTTTTATTCCTATAATTATGTATAAATTCTCATGTATTTAGCTCCATATAAAAACAATATGTAGGTATGTAAACTTTGCGTTTTCTATTTCTATGACGATATATTTTTTTGGAATATAATCTAATTTTTATTTTTTTAACTATACTTTTTTTAGATAGTCATACATTTTTCACAAAGAAAGTACATTTTTATACAACAGTTTATAGATGAGTTTAAAATTACATATTTCTTTTCTTCGATTTTCACAATGATTCGCTTCCCCTTACTATTCTCATATAACAGGATACCTGTCTTCAGTCTTCAAAAATCAACTTAAAGTTTCGAAAGATGATTTATAAATCAATTAAGTAGATATGTATTGGTAAGCGAACAATGTTTTACCACTTAGTTGATATTTTATTCATATTTCGATTTAACGGTCTGAGAGACCGCTCACAGCAGTTATGGGACAATTTTTGTCACAGTAGTTAAGGGTTAAGCAGTCATATTGATTCAAAATTTACATTTAAAAAAAGAAGAATAGTAAAATATTATTTATCTATATTATTATGTTTTAAATTTCAAAACTTATTTTTTTATTATTATTTTAACTTTTGCGAATATAAACGGTAAAATATCCATTTCGTGCCTTGTATTCTGTATCATGTTTTTGTTAAACATAAACGTGCATTTGCATACTATTTATGTGCATATCTAAACAT
>CAXHSM010001676.1:0-32000 GCA_964019185.1 Maratus speculifer
TTGTGATCTTTAGAAAAAATTTACACATTTCTCAAAAATTTTTGACTAAATTCTTGCTTTTACGCTAACCTTTCACGAAATTTGCATTTTTTTTATGCAAGCCTTGAATGAAATTTACTCTTTTTATGTGATCTTTAGGACTAATTACATGCTTTTCTGCAATTTTTTGACAAAATTTGTGCTTTTTTCTTCAAAACTTTGAAGACATGAGTATTTTTTATACAGTCTTTTGACAAAATTTCATGTTTTTGCCATGATCTTATGTCGAAATTCGCATTATTTCTTGCAATCTTTTGAAGAAAATAGCAATTTTTTTTATCAGATGCCCGTAACACCGTGCCATAGCTTTTCTTGTGTATCCATAATAATTACGGATAAATCATGATATTTGGAACCTCTGCTAATTAAATACAGTGCAATGTTTGTTTTTTTTCTCCCAAAAGAAATATTTGCAAGCTCGATAAGTGTATTATACGAGAAAGCAGCATACACTAAGCAAATACTGAATATGTTCTTTAATAATAAAAATCAGGGAATTTTTTTTTTTTTCATCATTTCTGTACCCCCTGATCATTAAACATATATTTAACAAACCAGGATTGAAGAAATTACCTGATTAAACACCAAGACTCTGCTGTGAATAATCTAAATTACTCTCTTATATACTAGGACAAAAAGAATTGGGTGGCTTTTTACCCATTATGATGTGTATAGTATTAACTCTAAGCCATTTTAGCAGGGTGTAGTGCCCAGCTACCCTTTCTATTATGGGCCCAGTGGCTCTTATAAACTCTTCCAATATACCTACCGGTCCTTTTTAACACTTCCTATGCGCCCTGTGTCAATTTAATTAATCCCTTGAAAATATCACAAATTCTAGGGGATTCTAAACAAACCAAAATATTTTTGATGAACACAAGTATGCCATTTATTTTAGAATAGTGTTCCCTTTTTTGAAAAAAAAAAGTACTTTTTAAGAATAGTGTCTTTTTGAAAAAAATTACCTTTTTTTTAGAATAGTGTTGTCTTTTTTGAAAAATTCCTGCCCAGGGGTAGGGGGGGGGGGGGGCTCTTTTTCTAAAGTCAACACTGTGCCAGAGAAAATTAGTATTGCTCAAAAGAACATTTTGGGTCATATGATTACAACTTAACATCCTTCAGGAGGTTCTCTTCATGATATTGCTTGATTTGAAACCAGAAATTGTATAGTAAGCTAACATCCTTCAGGAGGTTCTCTTCATGATATTGCTTGATTTGAAACAGGAAATTGTACAGTAAGCAAAACAAATAGAAGTCAGATCTGGTCATCATACGAGTTGGTCTCTGAGTTTACATCTACATTATTTATCACCAAGCACTACTACAACTAAAACCTAATTTTCCAGGATATCATCAAAGTAAAAAATCATTGAAATAATGTTGTTAACATGATTTTAACTACTTAATCTTAAAATGGTTCATAAATATTTATTAGAGTTAAAATTAATAATATTTTTTAAGTTGAAAGTTCACATATGTATTAGAAGGAGAAGTTCTGCCCAGTAAGTAATGAGACTGCTTCCATAAAATTAATTTATTTGAAGATAATTTTACAAACATTTATTATTTTTCAAAATAGCCTCTTTATGCATTAACAAACCGTTGTCAACAACTCTGCCGCCTATTTATGCCTGCATGGAAGTCTTCAAATGGAATGTTGTTTAGAACAAGCGTTATGTTTTTCTGCATGTTCACCTAATTGTCAAAATGATTATCTTTTATGCTGGATTTTAACTGAGAGAAGAAGAATAAATAAAAAAAAAAAAAATGAAGGAATAGAAAAAAAAAAAGTGCATTGAAACTGTTTAGTGGTTGGGGCAGCATTGCGGTTCTGTATATTGCCAGGAACTGGGTCAATTTGAAGGATGTATTGAAAACAGCTTCTCACAAATTTTCTGCATTTGAAGTTCTTTCATGACAGTTTAATGCACAATCATATTTTCATAAGTCCTAATGTCTCAGCAATCATTTGGAGACTCATCTGGCAATCAGATCAAATATACTTACATTTTAGCCATATTGCCGGAAGTTTGAGAATTTGATAGATGTCCAACACGTTATTCATCATTGATCTTTCTTCTGTCTGAATGCTTTGTATCACCTGATTAGGTGGCCCGATGATAATAAATAAAACTCTTATTTTAAAAGAGAATAGGAAGATGTCTTCAACTGCCCAAAGCATTGTGATTATTTAGAAAATGGACAAATTTATAGACAACATTCAAGAAATAAATACAATGCAAAAGTAGCTGTTAAATCCTGAAACCGAAATAGCATAATTAAAAAGAAATGACTTATAGTGCAATTAAAGAAAACTCAAATTGACACAATAATTAGGTTTATTTACAACACACATCATTACACATTAAGTAATAAAACAAACTACCTGATTCAAGAGCAATTAGAAGTTATTTTCAATCATACTAGTTACTTTATACAGTTACTTTCGTAACTGATCCTTTTATGTTCTACACCTCAATTAGGCATGATCATCCTATAATAAACATTGTACTATTTCACATGTATTAAAGAGAACAATAAATAGTGAACAACAAATACCTTGAATATCAGGGCCAATGATGATTCAGGGGCATATCCAGTTGGCTGAAGGTTCCATAATTACAGCAGGGGTGATTGTGTTCTGGGTGTACCCTGGATTTCCGTGTTTTTCGATCGATTCCCCCCTCCCCCAAGCTTATGTCATTTTTACGTTTAATGGAAAATTTAGACATTAAAAAACATAGTAAATTTTGAAAAATCGCAGGAAAAGCACAAATTTCACCAAAGAATAACAGGAAAATATGAATTGCTATTAATGCAATAAAAGGGTAAATTTTGTCAAAAAATCGCGAAAGAACAGTGAATTTCTTCAAGAAATCGTGAAAGAGCGATCAATTTCACCAAATAAGTGCAGAAAACCAACAATTTTCATGAAAATATTGGGGAAAAAAAAAAGTTTGTGAAAATCGTGTAAAATTGCTAATTTTGCTCCCCCCCCCCAAAAAAAAAATCGTTTAAAAAAAAAAAAAGAGCAATTTCATCAAAAAACTTGAAAAAAAAAAAAAAAAGGCAAATTTTGTGAAAAGATCGCAAAAAAAAAAAAAAAATATTGTTACTGAAGTGGAACTTTCTGTTCCATAAACTGTTTTTGCTGCTTTAAAAACTGATTTTATTGCCACCTTTTTTTTTTCCTTTGCTTTCCCCAAAAACTGTTTTTCTGATCCAATTTTTCCTTTTACTGTTCCAAACCTGTCGGACGTTCCTCTCAGCCCGCACAACTTTGAAGAAAGTCCGTGGTAGTTATAGCTGCCACCACCGATATTATTAGGTGATATCAGTCACCCACTGTGAGGATTGTGTAAATGAACACTGACGCTGTCAATTAACTGAATCAACAGTTTATTTAGAATATATGTACACACTAAATATGCTATTTACAATTATATACAATTGCAACTCGGATATAGGTGATCCGGTTCAACATTAAATTAATTACAGTAAAGGTTAGCTGTGTGCTATTCAAATTACACCTTCCACCTCACACTCAATGCACGTTAGATTCACTTTATCGGAGATCAATCTTGAATCTCCCAACACAATTATACTTCGCCCAGAGCACTAAACACCAGGAGGTCTGTGTCCTTTGCTCTCCAGATATGCGCTGCTTACGCTCTACAACACCGAGCACTCTCTAGGTATGAAACCCAGATACCAACTGAACTAATCTGAAATAAGACTTACTCTTCTCAAATCACTGTGTTTCCCCAATGTCAACCCCCTTTGGAGCTTATCCATTGGACACATTCCGCATTCCTTTCTTGATTAGTGACATGTTGCTTGTCAGCTCATCATCCACATACCTCACTGACGGATGAACACGCCTCTCAGCAATCTCCTCTTTTTCCCAACACCACCTGTACAGGATTACCTCTCACTTCTCCCTTCAACAAAGAAAAAATGTCACCTTGAAAATTCTAGTACACAGCCATACAATACACAAAAGATTAAGATGGAGAAATATCGGAAATTCCAATTTTTAGCAGAGGTGGTCTCAGAACCTGACAAAACCTTTTTGAATGAATGTGACATTTGGAATTGGTATATTTTGCATCGATAATTTTCAGAGTTTTTTGCTTTGTATCAATTAATTTTCATGTGTTTTCACTCTGAATCACTATCAGCTCCATTACTGTACTCCAGAAAAAAAGTTCATTAATTATGCTTTACCAAAATTTGGAGCTAAGGACAAGTCTGATTATTGCTGCTAACCCAGTATGGGTGGCTGCAGTGCTGTGTAATTAAATTTATAGTAATACAAAGCAAGATGCTAAAAGAGGCTGCTTCATCCTCAAACTTCAGAAATCTACTTTATCCTCAAACACGTGAGATCTATTATTGAACTACTTTTTGTATACATAAAATATTTGTATCGTTAGAAAGAAAATATTTGCACTGTCTTATTTTGTTTTTTAAATCTGACAAAATTGTTCTCCATTTACGACTTTTAACACATATTGATGAATTTATTATTTTACAATTTTTTTTCTCTTTTAAAATCACGTGCAAATATAGTTTTTATGCCTTAATTTTCAATATTTTCCTACTTTTATTGCTTAATATTCATTTAATTTTAATTTGAAAGTTTTTTCTATTTATAATAGTCATGCATCAATAAATTTTTAATTTGATGGAACTTTTATTCTTTGTACTGTTTTAATACAGGGTTTGTACAGACTCCTTGGACTCCTTAGAAACTATTTACAAATGAAAACATTCCCAAGTAGTACTTAGAACTACTTAGATAAACAAAATACTCCTTAGAAACTCCTTAAATTGTATTGCAGTTTTGCATTGAAGCAATATTGCTTCCCGCAAAAGAAAAAAAAAATAATAATAATATTCGCGATTGTGAAGCGCACGATAAACTCTTTATGCACGTCATTCATCAGAAGCACATCAGTGATTGTTTGGGATCATATTAATAGCCACCAAATTGATTTACTTTTCATGGCCATAAGGGAAAGAAAAGTGAAAAGAATAATCCAGACACACCTCTAAGCTTCTAATTTCAAAAAGTGATTACACTGTTTAATTCCTTCTCAGCTAGCTATACAATTTTGATTTCTTCTTCATAATACGATTCATAATGCTCAATTTTTCTGATAACGGTGGATTCAGGTGTGATTCTCGTCCAAAATTTCTGAAAATTTAAGGCATTCTCTTCCGAAAATTTGAAATTGGGTTATCAGTTCCGCATAGTTGCCAACTTGTACGGTTTTGTGTGCGGAAAAAACAATCGCAGAAAAATGCAAATTTCGTTCAAGAATCTCCGAAAAAGCACATATTTTGTCAATATTTCGTGGAAAACGATGATTTTGTCAAAGTTTTTATCAACGAACTTTCTCAAAAGTTTGCTGAAAAATGCAAATTTCCTGTGCGGATCGTGGTTGAAACAGCAATTTCACAAAATATCGCAGATAAAAGCTAATTTCGTTAAAAGATTGCGGGAAAAAACGCCGTTTTCGATAAGAGATTGTTTGCAAATATTTTGTCAAAAGATCATTGAAAAAAAGCGCCAATTTCATCAAAAGATCACGGAAAAAACGCTGATTTTGTCAAAAGATCGTGGAGATAAAATGCCGTTTTCGAGAAAAAATCGTCGAAAAAAAGTTGATTTCATAAAAAAAAAAAAAAAAAATTCATGGGAAAACGCCAATTTCATCAAAAGATCGCAGAAAAACTGCCAATTTTGACAAAAGATCTCAATAAATCACAGATTTTGCTAAAATATCGCAGATAAATCACTGATTTCGTCTGAAGATCACAGGGAAGCGCCGATTTTGTCTGAAGATCGTGGATACCCCCCTTCGCTCTCACAGAATCCCTGCGGAATTGGGGCTCTGCAAATGCATGCCACATAGATAACAACAAATGTGGCAAGTCTTTAAAATTTTTGGACTCTGATTTTTTATGTACTCCTTTGATTTTTTCTTCGGAACTCTGTATGAACCCTGTAATAGTTGGCAACAATTTAAAATGGAAATAAATCCTCATAAAATAAGTCAAATTAAAAAAAAATAAAAATGCATTTTTCTCTTTAGGAATTGTTAATGTATAAAATGATCTAAAAATGGTTAAATTCCATTGTATAGTTTTTGCTCCAATAAAATTTTTCTAATGGAACGATTTTGACCAACGTCAACATTAAATATCTCTTAAAATAATTATTCAATTTAAAAGCTATCTGCACTAGTGTGTTTATCAAACATTTCTGTATAATACTACAAATTTTCGCATTTTTATGTGCAACAGCTCTTTTAATATTAACAAAGAAAGGCCTTTAATCATAAATTTCACTGTCAGCGGCAGTGACATTGCTAGTTACTCTTTTTCTAGAATAGAGAGATTCTAATAAAATTTTTCTCATATGTCTACATTGCATAAAAAAAAAGCTACTGCTTGAATTAGAATATATTTCCCCAATCTTTCCATTTTATTTGTGTGTTTTCTTTTATGCATGTGTATTTTATTGTAAAAAATTTTGTGAATTTGAGTTGATTTAACAATTTTTCTTTTTTAACAAACTGTTTGAGTGTAAGGGTGCTTTTCCATTAGACGATCCGACAGCGAGAAAACCAGATGATAAATTAGCACTGTATTGTGTCGTCTAGTAAACTGCTTTTCCACTTTACCAATATCGTTTCCCGACAACGTGAATTTTCACCATCATTTCACTCTGAGATAGCGGAACAGTCGCATGTATCTCGCGACTGCTCCTGTGTAAAATTGTGGGCGTAGCACATATACTTGTTTTGCCACTAGCGTTAATGCTGACGGAAGCATAGCTTTGCAATTATTCAAAATTTAAAAAGAACTTTTATTCTTGTACAGTTATGATTATTCTACTATTAGGTATTACATTCTTTTAAAATCTTTTATTCGAACTTAAACCACAACATGAATGATTTAAAAGTTTCAGTTTTACAAACATTACAATGTACAAAAATCCAGTGCAGTTGCAGTCTAAAAATAATTGTATAATTAAAAATTTTACGGATTACCAAGAAATAAGTGTTATGACAGCTCTTATTAATATTTTTGTAATAAATTTATAATCACTTTTATAACTTAATAACTAATTCCTTTAATTAAAAAAAAGTCATTTAATTCCAAATTGTTTCAATAATCAAGATTACAATAGTATTTTTAACTGCAGACTGTGTTTACAGTTAAAAATGATTCCATAAATGTGTCAAAGTTTCACATTGCTGAGCAGTGAAAAATATTAAGTCTTAATATATCTTTATAAGAAAATAGGAGATATGTAAGGGTTGATCAGCTGAAAAAATTGATGGAAGATGGCATTCTCTTTCATAACAAAATGATCAGACATTTTTAGATTTTTAAGAATAAATTCAGAACTCAAACAAACCTCAGGAAGACAAAAGTTTTTATCGACATGTACTGATCCTGAAAATTCCAATTGAATCTTAAATCCGATCTGAACCTGCCAAGAAAGAAATCCCATTCAAACATAACCTGATTTGTACAAGAAGAAATAACTTTTGTTGAAATGTAACCACAGAAGAACTTAGTTCTATTTAAAATCAACCTAATTTGAACCCACAAAAAAAAAAAAAAAAAATCCATTAAACCATAGCCCACTCCGAATAAGAGATTAATTTCAGTCAATGCGGACCAACCAGAACCTGAAAATTCCAATTGAAATCTACTTTAAACCCGATAAATTTAAACCAGATTCAAATGGAATTTTCAGGTGGCATTTCAAAATGCAGTCGAGTCTCTATATAACGAAATCCATTGTTCGAGTAAAAAAATTTTTATATAGAGAAATTCTTTGTATAGAGAATAATGTTAAAATTCTTATTTACTGTGCGAATTTGAACAATTGTTATTTTTTATGTGTTTAATTAAGAATTTGAAATTGTTCATAACTCTGCTTAAAATATCACTATCAGTAAGTACTGTATCAGTACTGTGCAATAGTGAGATTGTAATCCACTTCCAAAAAAATCAGAGAGACATCTCTGCATTCCTTAATTTATTTCTATTTCTCTTTTGCACAAGTCTCATCTTCTCCGTCCTCAGAATCCACATTATCCTCTAGTATATAAAATTCGATCCTTTTTGAAGCAATTGTAAACTATTTTTTCTTCAATTACCCCCATTGATTCCATTCTGAAGGTGTATAGGGGGGGGGGGGGAGAATTCGTTAGACTTTAAGAACAAGGAGATTCAAGCAGAGAAGTAATATAATAAAACTCAGCACTGAACAATAAATTAGGAATAAGTAATGTAAAATTGATTTCATGTGATTTTGAAGCTTTTTTACAACTGAATAAAGAACATCTTATGAAAATATTCGTTATATGGAGATAGATATTTCGATATATAGAGAATGTTTTTAATATAACCATGGGAAAAGGGGAACGTTCCTACTAAAAATTCGTTATATAGAGAAATTCGATGTATGGAGACTCAACCGTATATCATTTTGTCGCAGGTAAAATTGGGTTCTAATTGAAAGGGTTTTTTTTTGTTTTGTGCTGTTTAATTGGGTTAAGGATAGATTTCAATATGAATTTTCAGGTTCTGGGTGGTGCATGTTGCCAGAAATTAAGGGACCGTTCAAGTATTACGTAAGCACTAAAGGGGGAGGGGGGAGTCCAGAGTTTGCTTATTTTTTCTGACAAGGGGGAGGGGGAGGTCACGACAATTCTTACGTAAGCATTAAACAACGAAGCCAACTGCATTTCAAATTCAACAATCAAACAAAGTATGATGGGGAAAGAGCGTTCTACAGTCCGTTCGAAATTCGCCGTTTATTTTCGATTTTATCCTTTGTTTATCCATCGGCAGTCGCATGACCCGCATCACCCATCCGCCCTTTGTCTTCATTGTTGTCTGTTAAGTTGTGTGCCAAGTCAAGTACATTGCAAGACTAGAAAAAGACAGGAACCGGTGTGGCTGGGTTCTGTTGCCAGGGTAACTGGTCAGTTGACTTTATTTTAGTTAATTCCGGTATTTTCTTTTCTCCCTTGCAATCGGTCATGGAATTCCGGGAATTTTTGCAGAATTTCTGGAAATTTTTGTCTTTCCGCTCCTATTGTCGAAATTCCTTCTCTACAGGATTTGGAACTTTAGAAAGCAGGAAACCGATTTGGGGTTTTTCTTGGTTCGTATACACAAGACAGATATTTATTGTTTTAGTTCAGTTGCATAGTGAATTTACATAGTGAATTTTTTATTGATTCGTAATTTTATTTATGATGCCTAAGTAAGTTAAGACTTCTTGTATATCCTGTTTTATTGTTCAATGTGATAAATAACAATATATTTAAACCATTTTGTATTATGTGGTTTGTATAATGCAATAAGCAACAATATAATAAAACTATTTTATATGTTTTGATATCACAATCCTTATATGCCTATATAAATTTGTAGGATTAATAATGTAATTGATTGGTAACTTTTTATAAATCAAGAAGTATTGATGTATAAACTGTCATAAAATCTTACGTAAGCAAAGGGGGGGGGGGGTCTAGCATTTGCTTATATTTTCTTACAAGGGGGGGGGGGGGGTACAAAATGACTAAAAATATGCTTACGTAATACTTGAACGTTCCCTAATTTGTCTTTCTTAAATAGATTTATGTTTACACTGATTTTTATTTCAGTTCAAATTGGGTTCTTGTCAATGTGTATCAGCAGAAATTATTTTTCCTTTTTCGGATCAGGTTAAGATTTGATAGAATTTTTGGGGGGTTGGAGTGAGTTCAATTTAAATGTAATTAATTTTCAATTTCTGGTCAGGTTGCAATTCCACGGAAAATATTTTGTTCTGTGCAGGTATCGACTTTAAAATAGACTTCAATTGGAATTTACAGCTTCTAGTTTGTCTGTATCAATGGAAATTATGCTTTCTTTCTCGAATCAGGATATGGTTGGATAGATTTTTTTAAGGTTCAAATCTGGTTTTGGGTCAACTTGAAATGAAATTTTTAAGTTCTTGTTGAGTTACATTTCAATCTATAATATTTTGCCGCAGATAGATTTACTACTGGAGGTTTTTTTTTTTTTTTTTTTTTTTTTAAGTGTTTGGATTGTGTTTAGGATAGACTTCAATTGGAAATTTCCGGTTCAGGTCAGTGTATCTCAACGGAAATTATTTTGTCTTTCTTGGACAAATTTATGTTTCCATTAAATTCTTTTTTGGTTTAGATTGAGTTTCAAGTAAACTTTTGGGTTCTTGTCGGTGCTTATTGGCAGAAATTTTTTCTTTTTTGGATCAGGTTACAGTTTGATGGGACTTTTTTTTTCAGTTTCGATTTGGGTTCAATTCAAATAGAATTTTCAGGTTCTGGCCAGGTTGCGTTTCCATGAAAAAAAAATTCTATCCTGTACAGATACTGGATTACGGTTCCTTTTTTTGGGGGGGGGGGGGGGGGGGGGGAGTTTGTATCTGGTTTAAGATAGACTTTTATTAGAATTTCTATGCTCTAGTCTGTACATATTGGCATAATTTTTTTTTTTCTAAAAATCTTGATTTGGTTGGATAATTGTTTTTTTCGGGTTTTAATCTGGTTTCGGATTGACTTGAATTGGAATTTTCAGGCTCTTGTTGAGTTTCATTTCAAGTGCTATATTATTTTGTTGCAGATAAATTGGTTTGCAATTGAATTTTTTTTTTTTTTTTTTTTTTTTTTTTTTTGTAGTGTAACTGGGTTTAGGAAGACTTCAATTGGAATTTTTCGGTTCTGGTCTGTGTATGGGGACGGAAATTATTTTGTCATTCTTGAACAGATTTATATTTCCTAATTTTTTTTATTTTACTTTATTAGAATCTGATGCTATTTCTTTCAGACAAGCTAAAAAATGTCGTGTCATCAGCCCTGAATTTTCTACTCAACCGATTTTGATAATTATTTTTTTAAATGAAAGCTATTTATTTGTAGTTGTACCCATTTTAGTTATTTTTTTAATTTATTTCCATTTTTATATTTTAATTTTAATTTTAAAGGCTTTTTTACGATATTTTTTCAAAATGGTGGCAACACAGTTTAGCTATTCTCTCAATAAAAATTTATTTTCCAAAATGATTGCGTGTGATTATTCACTAATTGAGGTAAAAAAAAAAATATTAACTGAGAAATAATAATGTAAATAAAATAACAGAAAATAATTTATGATAAAAATTAATGTCTAAAGCAAAATAAGAAAATTTCAAATGAGGAAAATGTCATTCAGCAACCAGATAAATGGGAATTGCAATATTATTACTGATGCCTTTTTCATATTACTAATAACAGTAACTTTTAAAAAACATTTGAAGAGAAAATGACGTCACTATTTAAAACATCGCATTTTTACTCATAACGATATTAGGTACTACTCTGTTATCCCGTCGACCAATTTCGCCAAATTATACAAATCGCCAAACTAATAGCCAAATTATACATATTGACATAATTTTTATTTTAAATAACGAAAAAACAAATAATTAGTAGAATATTAATAAAAAGTCGAAATAAAAATCTCTTAATGACATTTTAAACACATGAATCATATTTAATGTCATTGAATGTGACATTCACGATCATCCATTATTGGTATTTAATCTTATAGTTAGGCGATAATTTTTTGGTCGACAGGATAACCTAGTACTACCCGATATTGCATTTCAATTTTTCTTTTCATTATGGACACTGAGATTGAGATTTTAGTTTCAGATGACTTCAGTTCGTAAAAATGTCACAGTATGTATCTCTTTATTATTCCACAATTTCAATGTCTCAGAGAGAAATTGCTATTCAATTGGGTATTGCACGCCGTTCTGTTTCCTATTATATTGATAAACACAAGAAAAATGAAGTTAGTTCACTGCATTCTAAACGGGATTGCCCTTCTAAAAATTCTCGATCGATTTTTTTTTTTTAATCGGAGGCAAAACTGAATTCTGCAATGGCAGAATATACATTCAACTAGTTAAATTTTTTTTTTCTTTTGGGTGGGTGGGGGGGGGGGGGTGAGATAGACTTTTATTGGAATTTTCATGATCTGGTCAGTACATATCGACATTTTTTTTTTTTTTTTTTTTTTTCAAAAATCTTGATTTGATTGGTTTTTTTTTTTTTTTGGGGGGGGGGGGGGGTCTAATCTGGTTTTGGATTGACTTTAAATGGAATTTTCAGGTTCTTGTTCAGTTGCATTTCAAGTACATTATTTTGTCGCAGATAAATTGGGTTACAATTGGAATTTTTTTTGTGGAGGGGGGGGGGGGGGTTAGTGTTTGAACTAGGTTTAGGATAGATTTCAATTGCAATTCTTGTCCGTGTATGTGGACAGAAATTATTTGGTCTTTCTTGGACAGATTTGTGTTTCTATTGTTTTTTCCTTTTCAGGTTTGGATTAGGTTTCATGTTAACTTTCAGATTCTTGTCGGTGTGTATCAGCAGAAATAATTTTCTCCTTTTTGGATTGGGTTAAGGTTCGATGGAAATTTTTTTCAGGTTTCGATTGGGTTCAGTTCAAATGGAATTTTCACGTTCTGCTCAGGTTACGCTTTAATGGAAAATATTTTGTCCTGTATATATAATTTGTTATGGTTATATAGAATTTCCTTTTTTGGGGATCAAATTTAAGATAGACTTCAATTGGAATTTTCAGATTCTGGTTACTATGTATCAATGGAAATTACGCTTTCTTTCTCGAATTGGGATATGGTTGGATATATTTTTTTTTTTTTGGGGGGGGGGGTGGATCTGTTTTGGTTTAATTTCAAATGTAATTTTCAGGTTCTTGTTCAGTTGCATTTCAATGTATATTATTTTGTTGCATATAGATTGAGCTATTATTTAAGAGATTTTTTTGTGTGTGTGTCTTTGGGATAGACTTCAATAGGAAATTTCTGCTTCTGGTCAATATATGTCGACGAATTTTTATATTCAGTTTTGGTTTGGGTTCAATTCAAATAGAATTTTTAGGTTTTGGCCAGGTTGCGTTTCCATGAAAAAAAAAATTTTTGTCCTGTACAGATACTGCAACTTTCGGATTCTTGCCGATGTGTATCGACAGAAATATATTTTTCCTTTTCAGATCAGGTTACGGGTCGGTGGAATTTTTTATCGGGTTCAATTCAAACGGAATTTTCAGATTTTGGTCAGGTTGTGTTTCAATGGAAAAATATTTTGTCCGGTACAGATACTGGGTTATGGTTACATGAAATTTCCTTTTTCGAGTTCAGATCAGGTGTAAGATAGACTTTAATTGGAATTTCTGGTCACGACGTATCTACGGAAATTAAGTTTTCTTTCAAAATATGGTTAGATAGATTTTTTTTTTTTTTTTTGGGGGGGGGGGGGGGGGGAGTTGAATCTGGTTTCAGTTTGACTCAGGCATGAAAGAGTTCCTCCTAAAGGAGGATTTCCATCTTTTTTGAAGCAATTTTGGTCATTCTCTGGATTGGTGCAAAAATGCAAAGAAAATTTTGGAAGGATATTGGGGGGTGGGGGGGGGGGTTCAAAAATTTAATAAGTAGACATTTTATCTACTCAAACACTTGGAGTTTGTTCTTGAATTGTGCAAAAGAGGCATAAACTGAAAAGTGAACTTCTACATATAAGCATCTGAAACCAGTGGCGCGAACCCACCCATTAATTTGATATCTCTATCCACCCATTATTAATTGAGCCCACCCAATATTTATGTATTTGTTCAAAATTTTTTTGAGCCCACCCAATATTTTTTATAAGTTGGCGCCACTGTCTGAAACTATTATTGTAAATGTAACTGTTCTGAATGTCTCTCAAGAATGAAATATTTTTTAGACTTTGAAAATTAAAATTAAAAGGAAGTTTCTCTTTGGAATAGAATATTTTGTACTATTTATACAACACTTTTTGATAATTTCTGCGATACCTTTTTAAAGATGTATTTCTGAAGCAAAGATCAATTTAACAAGGAGATTTTTTAAAAGGAGGGAGGGGGGGGGGGGATTTAACAGCTGAACTATTCAGAATAATATTTGTTTTGGAAAATTAATGCTTGTAACTCACATAAGTTGATCAGAAATATTTGGTTTTACTTCATTATTAAAACTTTCTAAGTTAGGGGGGGGGGGCAATCATACGTGCAGTTACATTTAATTTTATTCTTTGTTAAAATGACACTAAAATTATAAGAGTTTGATGCATAGATGGGAAATTTTTTCCACCTTTTTTCTCGTATGTATAGGGTGAAAATCACTATGCATTGGTGAACGTATTCTATCGTTATAAAGAAAAATCTTAGAACATGTGAACTGATCAAAGATAAAGTAGATTAAAAATATTCAATATTTAGTATAAAATATTTTCATTAAAAAAAATTCAAATTATTTAAAGCAATCTATCATAACATGCACAAGCTTTTGAATATGGAGCTACATAACTTAATGATCTTTAAGATTTTGGTAAAACTATAAAAGGAATTTTTTTTTGATTGGGGAGATAATCTTTAAAAATTAAAATCTAAATATGAAGCTGTATAAGAGAGTATTCAAAAATTGGGTGCTAGTTATAGTATTTTAACAATAACAAACTAATTTTTCTCCCTTTGTTATCTTCTAAATCTAATGACCATAAATGTTGATTTCAAATTGCCTCTCAAAAAACAAAACCCCCAAGAAGTATCTCAAATTTATTTATTTTTTAAATTGTGGAAAATAATATTTACTTTCATCAAACTACATCAGATGTTTATTATAAGTAACCAAAAGATTGTTTATAAAGATTTTCAAAGTATCAATGTTTCACTGTGTAGAGTAGTTTATTGTTTCGACATTAGACTGTTTACTAATAACTGTTTAAATTAAAATAAGATTTTTTTTTTCAATTTTCTATTTAATTCACTGTAATTATTTAAATTATTTTCAAAGGAATTTATACTACTTATAATCCAACAATGTTTATTTTTATCAATAAATATGCATGTGTATGTACTAAATATGGATGTTTTAAAAAACCCAGTTTAAACCAAAAATACCTGGTTTAAACCAAAAAAATCTGGTTTTTTTCCAACCCTGTTTCAGGATAACTTTTAGGTTCTTGTCGGCAGACTTGTATAAAACCGAAAGCTTTCTGCAAATTAATTTAATGTTGGATGTAATTTGCATTTTTGCGCAATTCATAGTCGTGATTCATGTTTTTTATGCGATTTATGAATGTAATTTGCATCTTTAGAGCGATTTATGGACGTAATTCGCATTTTTTATGTGATTAATGAATGTAATTCACATTTTACATGATTTATGGACGTAATTTGCTATTTTTATGCGATTCATAGACATATTTGCATTCTTTAAGCTTTCTGTCGACAAAATTCTTGTTTTTTGATCGATTTGTTGACGTTTATAATCGTAATTCACGTTTTTATGAGATTCATGAACGTAATTTGCGTTTTTTATGCAATTAATGAACGCAAAACGCAAATTGCTATTTTTATGCGATTTATAGACGTAATTTGCGTTTCAGCTTTCTGCTGACGTAATTTACGTTTTTCATACAATTTATGAACGTAATTCTCGCTTTTTTACACAATTCATGGACATAGTTCACATTTTTTACACAATTCATGCATGTAGTTTGCATTTTTTATGCGATTCATGCATGGAATTTGTATTTTTTATGCAATTCATGGATTGAATTTACGTTTTTATTGCAGTCTTTGGATGAAATTTGCATTTTTTAGTCAGCTTTTGGACGAAATTCACGTTTTTCGTGCAGTATTTTGTCAAAATATTGGGAGTTTTTTTACACAATTCTTTGTTGAGATGCACATTTTTTATGCAATTCTTTGTCGGAATGAATGTTTTTACGCGATTCTTTATTAAAATTCACGATTTTTTCGAGGTTTTTTGACGTCATTCGTGTTAACAGTAAATAATTTGTTCATAAAATTGAGGGAATACTTTTATTTTTCGATACTAAAAAATAAATAAATAAAAATAAAAATTGTTTCTTTCTTAAAATTTTCTGCCAACTTCATAAAATTTTCTGCACATGGCATGCGTCTATATTATACAACTCTGCTTGTCTGTGTGTATTATCAAATTTTTTTTTTTTTTTTTTTTTTTTTTTTTTTTTTTTTTTTCAGATCGAGTTAAGGTTTGATGGAATATTTCTTAGGGTTTGGATGAGGTTCCACTCAAATAGAATTACATTTTAGAAATGACGAAACTAAAAAACTTGATTATTTATTGCCCATTATTAGCTGCTAGTATTTTAATTAAAATTTTTTAATTTCTTGTATTAAATTGAATCCTAAACAGGTTTTCTTCTTAGATATGTTATGCAATTTATTTAAATGGATTCAAAGTTATTTGAGGATTTTGTGTTCATCAGTAGAAACAAGGCCTGTTTTTCTGGATAAAAGAAGCCTTAATTATCAAACATGTTTGTAAAAGAATGTTAGAAAGAAATACTTCAATTTCGAGACAATGAATATGAATTTAAGACATCTATAGGAAAAAAAAGGGGGTAAATTTATATTTTATGAAACTCATTATTAAAGCATGGAAGTATAAGTTATTTCTTTTTAAACCAAATGTTATTGCTAATATTTGGTTAAGAATTATTTGATTAACCAAGTTAAATAAGTGCTTGTAAACTCTAACATTATAAAAATATATTAAGATTTTCCATTTTAGATGTCTAGTTTACAAATGCAGTTTATTAATAATGCTATGTCCTAAGCTGTAAAGTTAATGCTTTTATATTTTGATTATTGATTTCTATAACGTATTATTATTAACTATTACAATACTTTTGTATTCGGTTTGTGATCTGAGACAAAATTTGTGTGCTTGGATTTAAATCATTGGACTCTTTGAGAGAAAGAAAAAAAAAAAAAATCTATTTTTAACAGCATCTAATACAGACTACAATGATGCGCTGTAGTACCTCCGTGGCAACTGCTAAATAACATTTTAAAATATAAACATGGAATTTCGAAATTATTAATGAAATAATAGGATGCATGAAACATATTAAAGCTGCAGTCACTAATGGATAATGAAAGCTCGGTGCATGTCAAATTACTGGATGCAGCAAACTTATGCAATGGTCTCTAAAATACATGAAATTTCTTAAAGTCGCAGTCAATAACAAATGTATGAGCACTATGCCCATATGAAAACAAACAACAAAAATTATAGATGCAGCAAATTATGCGGTAACATGCAGATTCCCCATATCTGGAAGAAATCAGTGATACCTAAACTAAAAAAATCCAGTGACAATATTGTAAAACAAATACATTAAAACAATAGCATTTATATTAGAAAAAAAAGAAGGCCTAAAACTTTAACTCGCTAAAATGAAACTCGTTAAAACAGTCCAACTATTGCATGTATGAGCACTTTGAGCACATGAAAACAAAGCAAAAATAAAACACACAGGCTGCAGCAAAATTGCTGCAGCCTGTGTGTGCAGCCTGTGTGCTGCAGCAAAATTGCTGCGCAACAATCCATAAAATACACAAAATTCATTAAAAATGCAATCACTAATGCATGTTGTACAAGCACTGTGTGTACATGAAGAAAAAAAAATTAATGCAACTAATTTATTTTGAAATCTCTGAAATCTTTATAGCCACAGTCATTGATGCACGTAAGAACAAATTTATTTCATTACTTACTTTTGAATTATCAAAATACTGCTGTAATTTGTTAATAAATACTAGTTTGTTCACAATTTCCAATAATAAATGCACTTATTTATTTAAATTATTTAAAACCTGGATTTACTGGCCATTAAGCTAAGTTAAAAAGGCACAGTTTCAAAATGAAAATTAATAGCTACAAAAATACACTAGGAAAAGTAATAAATGCATTTTGAATAACATATTCAAGCAATTTTAACCTAAAAATTAGCATCCTGGGTTATTAATCACAGAAATCAATAAATGAAATAAAAAAGCACAATTTTTACAACACTTAAAACTTAGTATTGTTAATTCATATAATAAGCACATCTATAAACTTAATAACTGTATAAATGTAATTGACCAACAGTTTAACCAAGTGCTTGTAAATTTTTTAATTCTCAAGCACTTGGTTAAACTGTTGGTCAATTATAAATATAATAGTTTGTTTACCAGAATTTAGCAATAATTTATGTTGGTTTGAAAACAAATCAACATGTAACTAATTATACATTAACTAATTATACATCACTTTTTAAATAATACTTCAATAATGAGTGACAAAAAATATTTACCTTTCTTCTTCATTACAGACGGCTTAGCTTCACATTCGTCACCTAGAAATTAAAATATTTCGTACCAAAATACAGCACGAATCATTTTTGCTTTGATTCGTATACTTTGATTCACCGTGTTTATTATATCCAAAAACGTGGGCCTTGTTTCTCCTAATAACACAATATATTCAAAGCAAATTTTAAAGCTATTATTTCACAAATTATACAATATACGTTATAAAAACAACAAAAAAAGCTAATTTGTAGTTTTGTGTTTTCAAACTTCAATCACTGATTTCACAAATTGTAAACGTAGTCTGTGAAAATGTCATACAATTTTAAAGGAGAGTTGATTGTTTGATGACAAAATAACAAGTCGGCCGATATCGTATCATTGATTATGATAAAAACTGTATCGTATCGGGAGATGGATAAACGCGTGGCATATATCAATGCATTTTGCTTGCACCGATATCGGACAACGACAATCGTGCACGATTTATCGCTGTCGGATCGTCTAATGGAAAAGTGCCCTAACGATGAGACTTTGTTAAATAGGAGTATCACTGTAATTGCTGATCTCTTATTTATATGCTCTCAAAAAATCTTGAAACTTACTTACAATGTTTGTTTGATTCTTTAGATCATCTTGCCATAGGTGCTGGTGATGGTTGTTTACGAGTATGGAACTTAAACGAAACATCAAAGGTGGATATGACTACTATAGTCATCTATACACGTGTCAAAATTATGACTGTAAGTATGTTTAATTGTAAGCATGCAAACAGCATAGATGACTATACTTTTTTTTTTTTTTTAACTTTTTTTCACCAGTAAAAAGTTTTTGTATGTTAATTTTATTTTTGATAATTTTCCCCTTAAATAACAAAATTAAAATACTTTATTCAACAATTTCTTTCTCCTTTTTTTCATATCGTAATTCTTAATCAAAATGCAAATCTGTAAGTTAAATATATAATTTAGCTTAGTATTTTTATGAATAATATAAAAAAAACCTTGCTTAAAAAGTTCTTTAATATGTCATAAATATAAAAGATGATGTTAATACATAATGCTTGAAAACATCTAATGTATATTTTCAAAGCTGCTCTGATGAAGATCTAGATTTAGATCCAATGCGCTCGATGTATATATTTGATGTTTTTAAAAGCTATATTTATTGTTTATTAACGTCTCTTATATTTACGATATATTAAAGCACCTTTTAAGCAGGCTTATTTCTTTATTTTCATACATTTTAAGGTGAATAGGACATTCCTACAATATGTTTTTTATTCATTTGGTAGTATTTTTACTATTGAAATATAATGTATTTACAGCTTTAAATGAACTTTTAGCATCACTGTTCCTATCTAAAATTCAGTTAGTGAAATGGCTAGAATATTGTGTTTTAACAAAAAAGAACGTTAACTTTTAAAATGAGGCAATTTAGTGGTTGACGTTTTTTACAAATGAACATAGCTTTTTTACTCATCCAGAAACATTTTTCAATACATAAACTCATTTAGTTGTAATTTTCAATAAATGTGATATAGATATGAGATAAGAAAACTTAGAGGTGCATCAAATAGGAATTTGAGTAAACAAACAAGAAAAAAGGTGGGGGGGAGGGGGGGTAGTTTTAAAACTTTTTCAATCAATAAAACTTCAACTTTCATGGCTTCTTCTGCAAATTAATATTTTTTTTACATTCTACAGCAAGTATTTTAAAAAATAGAAATTTCGAAGGAATTGGGAAAAAAACTAGCATCTTAATTTGTCAAATCTGGACTAAAGTAAAATAAAATGGAATCAATGCAAATTATAGCAACCCAGCAAGAATAACTTTCTTGCTGTCATCTATGACATTTTTAAAAATTCTTTCAGCATCCAAGGAGATTTATTATTTCACTAGGCACAAATTAATTCTTTATTATAAGTAACATCAATTAAAAAACACATAAGTCAAAACTGAATTAAAAACTTTAATTATTAAAAAAAAAGAAAAAAAGTTTAAACCTCAGTTAAATGACAGTTGTGTTTTAGATGTAGGTGTGTTCATGCAGGGGACTTTTTATTTTCATTAAAAGATTAAAGTTAATTTTTTTTTTTTTTTTTTTTTTTTTTTCATAATTGTAGATTAGTTAACCCATACTGTCACATAGCTATTTTTGTGATGCTAGAAAAGACCCGGGATAAATCTCATTCGATTTTGTCTCCAATTGCACTTTTGGCTAAATACATATTACAAACAAATCTCTTGCTATATATTGTAAAATATATCTGTTCTAGGCTTTTAAGGGTGTATTTCGATTCAAACTGCTTATTTTCTGATTTATTTTTGAATCCACTTTTGCTCTCAAACTCATCAAACTCGCAGATTCTCTTATTTAGAAACTACACAAGGTGCTGTGACTGTCAATTCTCTGGTAAATGCAGAAAACATTGCAAAACACGGCATTTTGAACAGATTTTTCTGAAGCGGGAGATTTGGGGACAAAAAAAAGTGTCATGCTGAGTAGATAATTGTTCATAAATCAAATTCTAATGAATGGAGCATAAAATGACATCACACGGCACCTTGTATGTCTCTTCAAAATTCCCCTCAGCAAATTTCATGTTTCTACTTTTAAAAGTATGTCTGAAATTAAATCGGAAAATTTCGAGCTGTTAAAGGTGGAAAAATGTTTTTTCGAATACACCCTTAAAAAAAATTAACATTTTTTACTGTTCTCTACTTATAAAGTGAAAATGGAACCATTATAAAATCACTCCTCTGTCTGTCACAGCCAGTGACAAAATGCCAGTGAAAAGTTCAAATTGGAGGACGTAGCAAGACTATTAACCCACATACTTGCAGATTATTAAATATTTACAAATGTATTTAGGAGGGGCAGGGGGGATAATAAGTTACTTGAAGAAAAAAAATCTTTTCTTTGTGTATCATACGGGATATCTAGTGAAAGCTTTCATTACGCTGAACTCAAAAATACATTTCTTTTAACTTTAGGTATTTTATTTTCAGCGATATCCTCAAAAATATAATGCAAAAATATGTTCCCGCCCTCCCCTATCTAACTCCCAATCTATTAAAACTAAAGTTATGAAAAATTTAGAAATTATTGATGTTACTTTAAACCAGGCCTGCAAAGTCGATGCTAGAACTTTTATGGTATACCCATTCATACTTTTCTAGTATATACAGCTTTAACCAACTCTATTTTGTATAGTGTTTTACAAAGTCTTATTGTACTTTCACAAAGATTTTTTTTTAAATGCTATAACTTGTTTGAGATGCACTTTGCTTAATTTTTTAATCTTTAACCTACATTTTTTTGAAAACAAAAAATTTCCTGTGTAGGAATCATGAAAAAGCTCCAATTAAATAAGAAAAGCATAAAAAATAACTGATGGGAATGATGAAGCATTCTTATCATTTTGTATGACATGTATACCTGTCGCTCATACCCTCTGAGCGCGAGTAATACTCACACTTGACCGTTGATTATCAAGCAGGATAGTCGTTCTGCCAAGCCAAGCTTGAAAAAAATACTATGCCTGCCAAGAAAACAAATGCTAAGAACATAACTAATGTTTACCTACTTATTATACTGGGCACAACTTCTTTTAAATTGACCAAACATGGAATTTTAAATTCAGTTATTTAAAAAAACAAGAATCACAGAGGAGTAAAATGAAGACTAAAAGTATCTAATGAAGAGAACCTTCAATTTGAGACCAAACTCATCTTTGTAGCATAATTATAAACGGAGATATGGGATTAGAAAAAAAAAAAGTTGATATATACTGAAAATTATAACTTCTTTATCAAACATTTTATTTTTGGACTCGTTTTGAAAATCAAAAAACATTTTTTGATGGATTTACACGTTTTCGACACTGGAGATTTCGAAAAACATATTTTTAGAAAAAAAAAATTGCCTTTTGTCTGTCTGTAAACACTCTATCTCCCGAAAGAATTGAGATAGACACATGAAATTTTGTATGTACTTAGTATGTAAGAATGGGATGAAGCTTATTTAATATCAGTAACCTCAATTATCCGGAACTATTTTTTTCGGACTCTCAAAAAATTCGTTCTGATGAAAGGTACATAAAATTTTTCGATTTTTTTTTTTATTTTAAGGAGTGATCATAAAAGGCAATAAAATAACAAAAATTTTGCATAAAGAACGAAGTTGATCGAATTATTAGTTGTCGAGATATCTGTAATCCTGTTTTCCACATTCTTCAATTTTTCATGGCCCTGTATTTCATTCAAATTTCAATTCAAAAATATATTTTAATTGGAAATGATACGCTTGATCTGACGCAATAAACTGTTAGTTAATAAGATTATTATTTTTGGAGTTATAAGGATGTTTCGTTTTCGCAATTCAGTACTTGCTTGAGTAGTTAGGCGTGTTGTATAATTTATCGAAAGAGCTTCATCGGCAACTCATTAATGCAGCATTACTATGCACAATAAAAATATAAATACACGTTTAAATTTTGTTTTGGAATTGCAATCCATTTTATAAATAGTTTTCAAATGTATTACTTCTTATATTATATATGCATATATATGATGGGTAAGTATTATGGTGGCTCCCAATGACTAGTTTGGACAGGTAATTACTCAGTCTACGTGCTTTTTTAAAATTCAGTTAAAAAAATTAATTTTCTATCCTTAATAATAAAAAAAAGTACTACATGGTAGTTCTGTTGACCAATTTTGCCAAATTATACAAATCGTCAAATTATTCACTAATTTATACAAATAGAAAAATGTTGCCATTTTAATATTTTAAGATAGGAAAATTAATGAACTTAAAAAAAATCACTGCAGAATAAGGTTTGTTGTATAAATGATAACTTATGACGTAACAACAGTACAAAATGTAAAATTTAATTTATTTAGATGATTTCAGGCAAAATAATACCAATAATGCACATATTTGAATGCAGAATTATTAGATTTAAAAAAAAAAAGTTACTTTAAAGATATTGCATTTCTGATTAACATGTATCTTAAATATAATAGAATTTATTAAGGGATACAACATATATCAAAGATAACAGAAAATTGTAAAGAAAATTCTCTTTTTATTTTGCCAAAAAATATATATGGATAGAAACTCTTGATGACATACGAACATTTGAAAAAAATATTTAATGTCAAGTAAATATGATATTATGATCATTCATTTTTTTCACTTAATCTTACAATTTGACAACAATTTTTGGTCAACAAAATCATCAAGAAGTAAAAAAAAAAAAAAAAAAAAAAAAGGGGGGGGAAAAAAAGGGAAAAAAAAATATATATATTTAATTCTAAAATTAACAAATTATGGCAAACAGCGATAAATCTGCTAATGACTGCATACTATCCATATTATGATAGCACAAATCTTATACTGTGCGACTATTCAACTTTACTCTGAAAGTGGTAGACTAATATTTTTCATCAAGGTTATTTTTCTAAGTAAAACAGCTAAAAAGTTATTACATTTTTAAAAAGATTTTTAAAATAAAAAATTTTAAGAGCGGATGTACCTTTAAAAAAATATGCATTGAAAGTTATTGGATGTAAAGTTTGATTCCTAATGTAAACAAAATTCTTGAAAAAAAAAATTATTGATTAAAGCACTTCATTTGTGCACACAGAATCAACTTAGAAAACATATCATTTTCATTTGAAATAATGAAGTACAGTTTTACCTTGAAATGTTTCTAATAATTTCTAACATAGTTCAACAGTCTTTATGACTTTGGCTAATCCATCTTCCATGCTCTAACTCTTGTAAATCTAATCTAAAACCTTTCACTTGAATCGTAAATAGTTATGACCCATACAACATATTTTAGAATCATCAAAATCCGTGTGTACCATGTTTGGTGGTCTCCTTGTTAATATATTTGACAATGGCAATTCGACAACTAATAATATGAACCATTAAAAGTAAGGCATCAAGTAAAGGAGCATAATGGAATTAATCTTGAACATTAAAACACATACACACACAAATAAATAAATAATAATAGTCTAGCACACCAACAACCAATCAAACATGAACTATTTAAAATATATATATATATATATATATATATCCATTTATACAGAAGTGGCTTAAATTAAAACTAAAATAAATTAAACTATACATTTTCAAGCAAAAACTTTGTTACTTAAAGTCGTACAGAAAAGACAGATATTTGTATTGTTTAAATAAATATATATAAGTATGTATTTCACACACACAAAAAAAAAAAAAAAAAAAAAAAAAAAAAAAAGTGTCAATTTTCAAAAGACTAAGTTTATTGATTGAAAATTTGCAAAGCTAAAAAATATGCTGCACTTGCTAGTGATGGGCGATTCTGGAAATTTTGAGAATCGATTAAAATCGATATCGTATAAAACAACATCGATCATAATAAGAATCGATTTCTCAGTTCTAGAATCGATACTAGAATCGATATTTCGATATTCAGATACACACAGAGAAGATCCAAATTACTAATTCCAAAACTTAGACAATCAGCAGGACCGTAATTACCGCCTCTCACCCCCCCATCCCCATTTAGGGAGGCATAGAATTAATCTACTGCAGATTTTAGAGTCGGATAATAAGAATTTTAAATTTTAAAATGATTGTCACTTATGGTTGTCACTTACACAAAAACTTTGACAAATTTGAGAGACAACTTATAACAACGCTGAGTAACCTGGCACTAAACCGAGGATAAAGAGTGCCAAGAGCGTGTAACTAGGATGGGGAACAAGGAGTATAGATAAAAAAAAAACTTTTTTTTTTCTAATGCCAATTGCCAACCAAATGTTACAAGAGATAGTTTGGAAGAACAAAAAATATGCCCCATTCCTAAGGGGGAGGTAAACCCCACTCTTGACGGAAGGGCGACCATAGCCCAAATGTATCTTTTGTCGAAGTTTCAAAATGAGGATTTACAATAAAATAGAACGAGAATTGTACATTTTAAAAATTGCATGCTTACTTTGAACGTCCCATTTAGTAAAGATTGGTGAGGAAGGGGGGGGGGGGGGGATTAGAACGGACGAACTTAAAAAAAAAAAAAAAAAAAAAAAAAAAAAAAAAAACATAATTAACTAATAACCCAAATAACTGAGCTTCTAAACAAAAATATAGTGTTTGAATTCATGGGGTGGCCCGCAGGGAACATGAACCCTTTGAAACTATAAAAAGTGCCAAGAGCATGTAACTAGGTGGAGAGAAGGGTAGTAACAGAAAAAACGAGGAGATAAAAGCTTTATAACGATATGTTACATGAGATGGTGTGGAAGAAACAAAAAATATGCCCCCCACCCATGGGGGAAAGGTAAATCCCAAACGGACAGAAGGGCGACCCCGGCCCAAATGTATCTTTTGTTGAGGTTTCAAAATATGGATTTATAACAAAATAGAATGAGGATTAGACTTTTTAAAAATTGCAGTCATAATTTGAACGAACCTGTAAGTTAAGATTGGTGAGGAGGGGGGGGGGGAGGTAGAACGGGCGAACATGGAAAAAAAAAAAAAATAGTGGCACCCTGAGAGTGCCGATAGAAGCGAAACCTTAAACAATTACGAGTGTATTTTTTGAATCGTTAGGATATATAATTTTGAATCGTCAGCAAATACTTTTAAATGAATAAAAAAAGGTTCTATAATATTAAAGAACATATTAATATCTATAAACAAAAAAAAAAAAAACGCGCGATACCATATGTCCAGCTATTGTAGTTAATTCACTATAACTACTTTCTTACACTTTAAAACGCGATAAATACATCAACCAAAATTAGACCATACTATCGATACCTTAATCCTTATCCAAATAAATCATTTTGTATCAATGCCTGTTACAATATCTGTAGATTACTTTTTGAATTATTCAAATCGGACATTCCATTCAAAAGATATTATGAATTTAAAGATGACAATCTAAAGAAATAATAGCGCTGCTAAGTACTCGGTGGCCAATAAGCTTAGGGATTACGTGCGCAATCAAACGATTGCGGGTTCGAACCCCAGTTTCGCTGATATGTATCATTGTTTTTTTTTTTTTTTTTTTTTTTTTTTTTGGAGAAGTTTGAAAAATTAAAATTTTAACACATTATGGGTCCGTAACGTGACCTGAAATGATGGGAGAAAATTTCTTATGCTAGATTTGTAATGTATGAAGCATAAGCTTTCAATAGACATATTGTATCAAGAAATGAGAAAAAACCCTTTGCCCCCCCCCCCCCCCCCCAAAAAAAAAAAAGGTCCTTTAGGGAAAGCCGGGAAACTGGAATAGCAAAAAGAACGGCAAGAAATGGTTAGCTATACTAGAATTTTTCTCATCACTGTAACTCCTATAGAAGCAAAGTTATAGCCTTTTAAAGATTGAAATGAAGTGAAGAAATAAGCAAAATTAGGTGAGTGATCGACAGGGGGGGGGGGGGTGTCCACAGCTCTGTGGGTGCCATGTAGCTTAAACTTTTAAGTTAAAAATGGTAGAGAATTAAATGAGCGAAATTTTAAGGTGTATATTGGGGGAGGGGGCAAGCCCCCTCCCCCAATATACTTATCAAAATAATTATATAATTATCCTATATAATTATCAAAATTTTTTTTGTTTCTTTTGAAGAAACAAAAAAATATGCCCCCCTGGCACGGCGCAGATAAACCCCAAACAGGCAGAAGAGCGACCTTTTATTTATGTTTTGTCAAGGATTTAAAATGTGGATCTAAAATATAAAAAAACGAGAATTGGACATTTTTAAAACTGTATGCATATTTCGAACTGCCTTGTAAGTTAAAACTGACGCGGAAGGGGGGATTAGAAGAGACGAGCGTGAAAAATAAAACATAATAAACTAATACTTCAAATAACTGGACTTCTAAACAAAAATATAATGATTTAACCTAGTGTCAAATTAATGGGGTGGCCCCCCGGGGATTACCCCCCCTCTCCCCAGAAGTTATGAGATTTTATACTTTTTAATGCACAAATTGCGATTCCCCCTCTCTTACAGAGCTGTAAAACATGATGCCTTCTTCCGGAGTCGCAGAAAAATACCTGCAATCAACACTGATTTAGCCTAGGAAAAAAAAAAAAAAAAAAATCAAAATCGAATCTAAAGATCGACATCGAATCTAAAGACCGATCTTACGGGCAGAATCGATTTTACGTTTTTACAGTCTTTTGTAACTTTACAAGAAGAGAGTATTAGATTCGTGAAAAATTTTGACTTCCCGTTTTCGATGGATTTATATATTTTAGAAGGTCTTTAACACGATTTCATGGTTTTTAAGAAATATCTGTCTGTGAGTGTGTCTGTCACTCTGTGAGTCTATATACGAAAAAAATTTCTGACCGTTCTATCTCAAGAACAAATGCACGGAATATCCACAAAACTTTAGATTTAGTTTGACCTTGATATAAATTGACTCTAATTAATTTGTGGTGAATATAGCCTAACAGGTGGTGCTGCTATGCTGAATTTTTTGCGATTTGCGCAACAGCTATATCTGAATAACGAATGAACGGATTTTCATCACATTTTAGATCCAGTTAGTCCTTGACATGAATTGATGTTTTTTTTTTGCATTTTGATGTATCTAGCTTCTCAGAAGGCGCTGCTATACTGAATTTTTCACAATTTCCACTCAGCGCCATGTGAAAGGGGGGAGGGGCAAAAGGAAGCGGTCGTTCCGAGCACGGAAATTTAAGGGGCGCCAAATTTTTACCACTAACATCACTTCTAGCCTATCACTAGAAAAAGTTAATAGGGGGGGGGGGGGCTAAATTAGAACTTTGAACCGGGCGTAGTTCTCTTTTCGCACGCCCCTGTTTCCATTTAGCTTTATCTCAAGAAGTAATGCACAGACTTTCATAAAAATTTAGATTCAATTAATCCTTGATATTATTTGATGCTAATTACATTTTGGTGGAAATCGCTTAAGAGATGGCGCTGCTATACTGCATTATTCATGATTAATGCAATAGCGCAATCTCAAGAACGAATTTTCATCAAAATTCAGATTCAGTAAATCTCTGACATAGATTAGTGTTATTTAGTTATTGGTGCAAATTGCCCTACAGGTGGCGCTAATATGCTGTATTTTTTATGATTTCGCAATAGCTGTATCTCGCGCCTTCATGGATTTTCATCAAAATTCAGATTCAGCTGGTACCTAATGAAAATTGATCCTGATCAATTTTTGGTGTACATCACTCAACAAAAAATGCAATTTTGCAGGGGGGGGGGGGGGGGTCTGAGGTTTCTTTAATTCTTCTATCTTAGAAACTAATACACTGGAATTTTGGAATTGGCACATCCGTCTATTTTATCTTCGACTTTTGAAGGAAAATGAAAATTATATTATCTTCAGAGAAATCGATTAAAAATTTTAAAGTATCGATTAAATCGAGTTGGCCATAATATCGATTAAATTGATTTTAAAAATCGAAATCGGCCATCACTAGCACTTGCAGTTTTTATTACTGTTTATTTTTTATGATATATATATATTTCTATAGTTCTAAAACTCAAATTTTGAACTGTTCAAAGTGGTGGTACTCCTTAAATATTTGTTTCAGGTAGCATGGCATCCTACTGCAGAGGGCATAATTGCTTATGGGACTGATGAAGGGAGAATTGGAATTGCTGATGTACAGAGGAAAAAGTATTTTTTGCAATTTCTTTTTCTAACACATTTTCTCTCTCTGTGGGTATGTGTGTTTGTTGGTTTGAATATTCAAATACGGGAAATTTCGGGATATCTTGTAAAAGTTAAAAAAAGAAAAAAAAAATTCTAAATACTTGGAAATTGTTTCAAGGACCTATTATTCAATAATGTCATGTCAGTTGCCTTTTTATTCTTCATCATTATTATAGTTATTTTAAGTTTTGGGCAAAATACCTCTTTTGCTGAAGAAAAGAATAACAATTTATCCCCCCCCCCCCACCACCACCACCACCACCAAAAAAAAAAAAAAATAAAATAAAATAAAATAAAATAAAATAAAATAAACTTTCTAAATTAGCTTTATAATTGTAGCTTTTTTTTGAGTGCTAAGGAGGGAGGATAATTTTTGTTTCCATAAGAGGAAAAATATTTTTGAAAAAGCATTCTTATTCAGGCATTATTTGTATAGGAAGCTTTTAATGAGACAGATGTGTATCCACTTTGATAATCTGAAAAAGTCAGGAGAATTTTTATGGACTGAAAAAATGTCATGAAAATTTAAAATTTCTGAAGGAAAAAAAAAAAAATCTGAGAAATTTGAAACTACCTAAAAGTAGTTTACTTCACTTCAGGAATTTTTTCTGAACGAATTTATATTCTGAATTTAGTTGTCTAAATTACAAAACTAAGGATTTAAATAAAAATCTATATCCAATAAGACCTCCATAATAGAAAACTTTTAGAGAGCTCATTAGTAAAAAAAAATTTTTTCGATTTTTAACATACATATATTATGTGTATGCTTACTCCTCTGAATTGTGGTTACTTCCTAACCTGCATACATATGTGTATATAAACTATCACAAATGCAATACATGTGTTTTTGTGTGTTTTCAAAAGCAAAATGTTGATAATGTTCTTCATATTCCCAAATGGTTCATCTTTTCTCCCCAAAAGCCCCCTTTTTTAGAAAAGGTCCCCTTTGTCGACTTTCTGTGACTGAAAAAAAATCGGCACAAAATAAAAAATACTCAGAAAATCACTAGGAGCTAAAAAATCCAAGAAGACAAAATTTATTACAGTGGGTATAAAAAAGCATTGTAACTGAAATTCTTTCACGAATCCAAATATGTGCCCCCCCCCCCCCATTCTCATTGTTTATTTTTCATACTATTTTAAAATTGTTTAGTAATATTAATTTATAACATTATTAAACAATTTTAATAAAAATAATGTTGCATTTAATTATCATAACACGTTTCTTTAGCTTAAAGATATTCTCTTCATTGAAGAGAAAGCTAAAATTTTTATGTACTGTTATGCAGGGCCAGTGCAACAATTTGGCTTAAAAAGAAAAAAGTTGTCCAATTTCATTTCCTCTCTGCGAAAATGTCAATAGTAAGACATCTTTCTTCTATCTTTACAAGAAAAAAAAGTATTAGATTCCTGAAAATGTTTTAATTCTGGTTTTCAATGGACTTACATATTTTAGGTATCAGATCATGAAAAATATTTTTACAAAATGTCTTCTGTCTCTGTTTGTGACACAAATTTTGTGAGCACTTTATCTCAAAAACTAATGCATGGAATTTAATAATTTATATTCAGTTAGTCCTTGATATAAATTTGTATTGATTAGTTTTTGTGTAAATCACTTGATTGGTCTCGCTGCTATGGAGCATTTTTCAAGATTTCTGCAATCGCTCAATCTCTGGAACTAATGCACAGATTTTCATCTAACTTCAGATTTGGTTAATCCTTGACATGAATTGATATTTTTTTATATTTTGTTATAAATCACTCAACAAGTCCATTGTTATACTGTATTTTTTTTTTTTTTTTTTTTTTCTTCTGCAATAGTTCTTGTAAATTGTGCTAAACAGATAGCACTGCTATGATGCTTTTTTTTTTTTTTTTCTTTGGCAGTAGATTTATCTGATTTAATGCATGAAGTTTCATTAATCGTAGGATTCAGTTAGACGTTGACACAAGTTTTTACTGATTAGGTTTTGATGTTAATCTTTCAATAGGTGGTACTCCTAAGGGACCGTTCAAGTATTACGTAAGCATATTTTTAGTCATTTTGTACCCCCCCCCCCTTGTAAGAAAATATAAGCAAATGCTAGACCCCCCCCCCCTTTGCTTACGTAAGATTTTATAAAAGTTTATACACCAAGACTTCTTGACTTATAAAAAGTTACCAATCAATTACATTATTAATCCTACAAATTTACATCGGCATATAGGGATTGCGATATCAAAATATGTAAAATGGTTTTAATATATTGTTGCTTATTGCATTAAACAAACCACAGAATACAAAATGGTTTAAATATATTGTTATTTATCACACTGAACAATAAAACAAGATATACAAGAAGTCTTAAGGCCCCTGTCCTCGCTCGAGGAAACGCTCGCAAGCTAATGCTATTCCTAGGGGGAAGTATTTTTCTAATAACTCTTTTGCATTTTGACATTTTTGAATGTTTTTTTGCATTGGATAGCTGAGGCGCATGCTGACAGCGCACCTTTTTTACTTTTTCGATTTTGGTTGCAGATATTTTTTTAAAAAGCACTTTCAGTTTCGAAACCGGTTTTGAAAGTGAAACTAACTTTGTAAAAAATATCTGCAACCAAAATCGATAAGTAAAAAAGGTATGCTGTCAGCATGCACCTCAGCTATCCAATGCAAAAAAAAATTATTCAAAAATGTCAAAATGCGAAAGAGTTATTAGAAAAATGCTTCCCCATAGGAATAGCATTAGCTCTCTAGCATTTCCTCGAGCGAGGACAGGGGCCTTAACTTACTTAGGCATCATAACTAGAATTTTTGACATGAATCATATAAATGTTGGAGTTCAATTTGGTGTTCCTATTTTAATCTGATGTCCAGGATCCTTGCAATGTACTTGACTTGGCACACAACTTAACAAACAACAATGAAGACAAAGGGCGAGTGGGTGATGCGGGTCACGCGACTGCCAATATAAAAGCAAAGGATAAACTCGAA